>APFE030553270.1:0-35487 GCA_000404065.3 Pinus taeda
ACCAGGAGCAAATTCGATTACCACCGAGGTAGGATAGGGGTTGCTGATAATCCATATCCTGTCGAGAGGGAGTGTTGAGATTGCAACAAGATGATGGAGCTTAGTGAAAAGAGTCGCCTTCACTAAGTGGGCCCGCAGGCTATTTTTGGCGCAAGTCTATTTTTAGACTATGTCTATTTTTAGACATATGGATCATTTCTATGGATTGCAGGTTGTTGTTTATGGATGATTGATCAAGTTGGAAAAAATAGATGGACTTCTATTTTTGATGACAGTGGAGTGACACGTCATTTTAGACTGTCTGTCAAAAATAGAACAGTCAAATATTATTATCTCATAATAATATTTGGACTATAAACTTTGTCTTATTCTCTTGTTCAGTTTGAGCTACAGAGGTGGCACATGCAGCTGTCAGAAGGAAATACGCTTTCCTTATGAGTCAGTTGAGTTGTTGCATGCATGACTTCAGTTAGAACTCAATCAGTTGAGTTTGGTGGAGTTGATTGTGGAGTTGATGGAGTTGTGTTCAGTTTAGCTTTGTTAAACTGGTTGTATTTAGTCTAACTGGAAATAGACTAGAGATGAGTTGGGTGAATTAGTTATTAATTAATTCACAAGTTATTAACTCATAATACAACTAATGAATACATCAGTTAACTCAGTTGCATGTCAGTGCATGTTCAGTTCAGCAGGGACAGGTGTTAGAGAATCAGATTGCTATCAGTTGTGACTATCGTTGTGCACCAGATCTTGCACAAATCAGGGGATTGAGTATGCCAATGAGTTTGCCCACATTGTAGCTTGTGCTCACGTGATTTACAAGGAAATACGTGGTTTCCTTGGAATTATCATCAATTCTCATGCAGGTATTGAGCAGCGGAGGCAGGCAAGCATCGAAGGAGATTTGAGCCAGTGATTGATTCAGATCTGAGCTGTATTGTGTGTAACAGAGGTGGAGATACTTGTGAGAAGTATTATGCTGTGTAATGTTACATGACTCAATCATTAATATACAGATAGTTGGGGTTTTTAGCGAGATGCTTTCCCCGGGATACATACTGTGTTAATGTGTGAATGCTCTTGATGTTTTATTGTTATTGATGTTGCTATATTGATGATCAACGTAGAGGAGCTTATGTATTGTGTATGTTTTCCGCAATAGTACATGATCAGGATAATCTCCATTGAATATGTGTTAAATTATTCAAAATTTCTACAGTTGGCAGCACCCATATGGGTCAGATTGTTTGGGTTACCAACGGAATTTTGGGACCCTGATATATTGGAAGGGATTGGAAACTCGATCAGAGCTTTCGTCAAAGTGGCAGAGTCGAATAAAAGGGGGAAGTACACATCTTACGCTAGGATATGTGTGTACATGAATATAGCAGAACCCCTGCCAGAATATATAGAAGTGGAATACCATGATGAGGTATGGCAACAGGCAATAGATTATGAGCATATTCCGTTCAGGTGCAGAAGGTGCCACGAGTACGAACATCTATACAGGCAGTGCCCACAAAATAGAGAGGGGGAAGCAACAAGAATTATGGAGGAAGAAAAAAGGAGAGCAAAGGGATCGGATACAGGCGAAAAGGGTTTCAAGGAAGTTCAGAGAAGGCAAAAACCAAGATCGGAGGGAACGAGAGACCAACCAAAGGAAAAGAATATACCAGTTGAAAACCAGAACAAGTTTCAGGTCCTTCAGGATGAGGAAGAAGAAAACGAAGGGGGAAAGAAGGCAGAAGAGGATGAGGAAAATGCACCAATGGAGATCATAATAGAGACAACAGGAAAAAGTATAAGCCAGAACAGAGAAGCAGAAGTAGAGATGGGGGAAAGTCAGGAGAACATAGTAGAAACAATGCCGAGGGAATCAGACAATCGAAAAGATAATGGGGTCGAAGAGGAAAGACTAATGAAGAAATTGCTTCAAGAATGGAAGAACCTAGATAAAATATTCATACCGGAATCACAGAAATAGCAATATAAGGAAGTGTTCCAGAAATACAAAGAGAAGAAAGGCAGCACTCCAGAGATCGGAACAGATCAAACAGGATCACAGGGAAATCAAAACCCGGGAATGGATGGTATTGGCAAAGGGGGTAGGAAGAGAGGTAGACGAACAATAAATGAAACGATTCAAGCAGTGGGAGAAACACTAGTCAACTCAGGTAGGGTGATACCTCTATCAGAGGTATTTCAACAACCATCAAAAAGTTTTAAATGATAATTACAAGTTGGAATATTAGGGGGCTCAATAGTAAGGGTAAGCAGAGATATTTAAAGGAGATATTGAAGAAGGACAAACCCAGCATAATGTTAATTCAGGAAATGAAAATGGACCAGCAACAGTTGCAAGAAATAATGAAAAGGATGAGACCTGAATATGAGGTAATGGCTCAAGATGCGGTTGGTTCAGCTGGGGGTCTAGCAATTATATGGAATCCTGAGGAGGTAATTTTTGAGAACTGGATTAGCCTCCCTAGAATACTAACAGGCTTGTTTAGGTTGATAGGAATGGAGGAAAGAATTCTTATTTCAGGGGTTTATGGCCCCCACTTACCCAAGGACCGGAAGGATTTCCTAAAGAACATGTAGGTAATAAGACAAATCATCCCTGGTAACCTATGGATAATAGGAGGAGATTTTAACTTGATTCAAGAAATTGGAGAAAAGAAAGGAGGTATAAGAAGACCAGATCAGAGCATGGAGGAGTTTAATGAGTTAATAACAGAACAGAGACTAGTAGATATACCCACAACTAACGGTGTCTTTACATGGACTAATAGGAGGGGAGGAAAAAGCCAAATTGCCTCGAGATTAGATAGGTTCCTGTTATCTGAAAAAATATTGAACCGAGATGTATTCATAGAAACGAAAATCCTTCCAGGACTAGGGTCGGACCATTGGCCGATCCGACTAGAAATTGATATCAAGAAAAACAATGGTAAGAAACCATTTAGATTTGAGGCTTTCTAGCTCAGAAATCCCGAATTCTTACGTAAAATGGAAGAATGGTGGACTCAGAGCAGAGTTAAAGGGAAAGGAAAAATGCATACCATTGAATTGAAGCTTAAGGAAATTAAGGGTAAAATTAAAAAGTGGAACATAGAGGAGTTTGGGAACATCATGGAGGAAAAACAGAAATTAGAGAAAGAAATGGAGGACATACAACAAAGAATAATTTTGGAAGGAAGGGATGAAGAGAGGAGTAAGGAGGAGGGAAGAATAATAAGCCAATTGGAAGAGAGGATAAAACAGAAAGAGATTTTGTGGAGGCAAAATTCAAGGATTAAATGGTTGCGCGAGGGTGAGAGGAATACAAAATTTTTTCATCAAGCGATGATTCAAAACAGACAAAGGAATAAGATCTTTTCTATCAAAAATGTAGAGGGGGAACGGGTAATAGAACAGGGAGGAATTGAAAAAGTCTTAGTGGATTATCATAAAGAAATGCTTACTGAGCCACAAGAGGCACGAGGAGAAGCAATAGAATATATTTGCAAGGAAATACCAAGACTCATAACAAATGAACAGAACAAGGCTTTGATGAGGGCAGCAACTATGGAAGAGGTTGAGGAAGTTGTTATGAATATGAAAAAAGGCAAGGCTCCAGGACCGGATCGGTATACAGTAGAATTCTACCAGGCAGGCTGGCACTTTTTAGGACAGGATATCCTAGAAGCAGTTGAGGAATCAAGAATGAAGCAAAAGATCTGGCTAGGTATTAACTATACCTTTCTAACCTTGATCCCTAAAAGTAATAAGTTGGAGGATGCACAAGGATTTCGCCCAATAGCACTATGCAATGTCATTTACAAGATTATAGCTACCCTGATAGAGAAAAGATTAAAGCCTTTACTCCCGAATATCATCTCACCTGAAAAAACTAGCTTTGTCGAGGGTCGACAAATACTTGATGGACTAGTAGTTACATGGAGATGATTCATTCCCTAAATCAGAAAAAGCAGAGAGGAATGATGATGAAACTAGATCTATCAAAGGCCTACGATCGCTTGAGCTGGAGATACCTTAGAATAGTGCTTGAAGCATTTGGTTTCGAAAAGAGATGGATTGAATGGGTCTACAACATGATTTCAACTCCGATCTTCTCAATACTGGTAAATGGTACCCCATCGAATACCTTTAATGAAACAAGGGGAATTAGACAAGGAGACCCAATCTCTCCTTTCCTATTCATAATGGCAGCTGAACGGCTAGGGAGAATTATCAAAAGAGGGCTAAGGGAAAAGAGAATTAAAGGCTTAGAACCATGGGGAAACAATCTGGAAATAACGCATCAGCAATTTGTAGACGACATAATGCTATTTGGAGAGGTTTCTATAAAAGAGGTAAGGAACATCAAAAGAATACTTGAAATTTTTATGGAGGCTTCAGGAATGGAGATAAATAAAGAAAAATCATGTACATTTATATTTAACACCCATGATCCTATCAAGGCTCATCTTACTAGAACTTTAGGCTTTAGACAGGGGGATCTCCCTACCAAGTATCTGGGGAATCAGCTGGACATAAAGTCTACCCGGATGAAAAACTGGCAGAGTATAATAGATAAAATAAATAACCGACTGGCAAGTTGGTCATTTAGATCTTTGAACATAGCCAGTAGAATAGTTCTGTTAAAATCGGTCCTGCAATCGATTCCTATCTTCCCTCTGTCTATCAGGGCAGCGCCCAAAGGAGTGTGCACAAAATTGAAAGAAATATTTGGGAAGTTTTTATCGGGTGGACCTAAACAACAGAGGAAATGGGCCTTAGTCTCATGGAAAAACCTGGTAAAAAGAAAAGAGGAAGGGGGATTAGGTATAAGGGATCTAGAAATGTTGAATAAGATATTAGGAGCCAAATTACGGTGGAGGTGGGTACAAGGAGGAAATGATGTGTGGAAAAAAATTTGGGCAAAAAAATATAATATGCCGGATTCAGTAGAGGGAAGACTGAGAATTTAAGAAGTCCCAAAAGGATCCTCAATATGGGAATTGGCAATTCTAAACAAAGAAGTGGTCAACAAACATGCTTTTTGGGAAATCCGTGAAGGAAGCAGCGCCAAATTTTGGGAGGATGGGTGGCAGTAGCGAGATAAACTGTTAGAGATACAAACCTTCCAAGAAATACAACAGAAAGCGAAGAGGGCAGGATTAGAGTATGTGAGAGATTATTGGCAGAACGAAGAGAACAGTGGAATATGGAGGACTTGGAGGAAACTAGAGGAATGGTTTGAAAATATAAACCAAGACCTAGAGAAAATTTACACTAAAGAAGTAGATTTGAGGAAAATTAAAATTCGACTAGGAATGGACATTCTCAGGTGGGGAAGATCAATGAAAGGAACATTTACAGTAAAAGAAGCCTACTACTTAACAACAAAACAAGAAGGGGAGGATGGAGCAATGGATTGGAGAATAATATGGGAAGGAAAGTGGTGGTCGAAAATCACAATATTCGCATGGATGGTTAGTAAGGGACGGATTCTAACCTAGGATAAAATCCAGAAGAGAGGCTATTATGGGCCGTCGAGATGTAGCCTATGTAACAGAGAAGAGGAAAAACAAGAGCATATATTAAACAAATGCCTTTATGCAAGAAACCTATGGGAGAGGATCAAATCACTTTTCGGGAAGACAATGAGAGATCCAAGCAGCATTCAGAACACCATAAGGCAATGGGGCAAAGGACAATTTCACAGTAGAGTAATAAGAAGAATATGGAACTTATCAGTGGGCTTCGTAATATGGTTCCTATGGAAAGAATGTAATAGGAGGATCTTTCAGGGCCGAAGCTGTGAACCTGAAAGAATATGGGAGGAGGTATGCAAATCGATCAAAGAAACAGTTTTATCCGAGACATGGGAAGAGGAGGACTGGAGAATGAACCAAGAGGAAGGAGGAATAGTATCCTACTTAAATATGGAATTCAGTATGATTTATCCCAGAAAAGAGAACAGTAGCGACCTCAAATACAAAGTCCCAACCAATTCAGATATCCAGGAGAGCATTTCATAAAACTGAACTTTGATGGGGCATCTAAAGGTAACCCTGGACCAGCTGGCCTAGGAGGTATCTTCAGGGATAGAAAGGAAAAAACAAGGTGGTTTTTTGCGGAATGGGGAGGGGAAATGACGAACAACGAAGCGGAGCTGTGGGCGGTACATCAGGGACTGAGAATAGCAGTGAGAAACAGATACATGAATCTGGACATAGAAGGAGATTCGCAAGTAACAATAGGGATGTTGCACAAACTAAAGGATGGAAAGAGCTGGGAGCAAGTTGCAAAAAGTTGGAGGACAGCGGGAATTATCCAAGATATAGCGGATCTGCTAAGTAGAATCGAATACAAAATAATAAATCATGTGAGACGCAACGGGAACAGGGCTGCGGACCTTTTGGCGAATTGGGGGAGTAAAGAGCCGGTCAGAAGATTGGACAGGAGCTGGCCCTCATTGGAAGCGGATCAAAGATGGGGAGAACTAAAAAACATAATTACTCAGGATCATAATGAATCAGTCACAGGTTGAAGGAATGAGGACAAGACTCCCGATCGGGATGAGCAAGGTGGCAATTCGGGCATTAAATGATCGACGGTGCGGCATGCATGAAAGAGCGGGCGGGGTTCAGGAAATGATTAGCACAAGCAAATGGATCGGTGAGAAGGATATCTTCTCAAGGTGAAGGGACGGTAGGGTACAAACGGAGGTGGGTAGATCCGTCAGGATGTCAGAGAAGCGACAGGAGAATGATGGAATGGGAAAGTGGGGCCGCAGAGTGGAAAGGGAGGCAAGCTATAAGCGAAGAAGGAGGGGAGGTATAAGGGAGAAAGGCTGGTGAAGAAGAACGAAGAGAATTGCATGCCGAGGAACGGGAGAGGGTGGCGACAAATTGTCGTATACAACTGGGAGAAAGGAAGAATTTAGGAGCCGAAACGAGAGAACAGGGACGCGGAGAAGGAAACAAAGACGTAAGGAAAGAATGGCGGCAGGAGGCAGCATGACTGCAGGAATATGGATGAGGAGTAGGGCAGAGGAAGGGAATCAGGGACGAGGGGACCGTGATGTTAAGGGAAAAGGAGTAATGGAGGGGGATACAGAGCAGTTTTTAATTCCAGTGTATGATGACTCAGAGAGCGGGAGTGAAGATTTCGACGCGGAAAAGGAGAAAGACGCGCCAGGGACTGGAAAACGCAGACGGAATGGGAGACCAGCAGGGAGAAGAACCATGAAGAGAGGAAGAGAGGAAGCCGAAGGTATTCAGGAACGGGAGGCCGGAGAAGAGAGCGGAGGATGGATTAGAGGGTGAGGTCGACGAGGCAGGGGAGGCCAGAGGAGACGGGGAGGAGCAGAGGGAAGAAGTAGGCAAGGACGTAGCTGCAGAGAAGGAACGGTGGAAGATGGGGAGACTAGTGCAGAAGGGGCAGGCAGGAAGGGAAGGAAAACGATTGGGAAGAAAGTACAGGCAGCTGAGAGAGCCTACTGTGAGAAGACCAATCGAAAAATCAGAAGAATAATTGAACATTGGGAGGAGGAGGCAATTTAGGCCTAGTCTGAGGAGGAAATGGAGGATTGGGTGTATCTTCTGCCGGACCCAGGACATACCCGTGGTCGAATGACCTTATATAAACAATCTCTGCACGTATATTGGGTAATGAAGAGGCTTATGGCCAAGGCTATGGAACAGGTAGCCTTGGAAATGGCAGAATTATCACAGGGGATCCCAAATCTGAAAAAGGAGTTGAAGAACATTGAAATCACCTTACTCATGCAGGATAAGAGGCTGGAAGAAATTCAGCAACAGCTAGAGGCGAGTGGCTTGGTAATAAAGAAGGAGAAGGAGCAGCAAGAAGATGCAAGGAACCAGTGAAGAAAAGGCATGTTTTTTGAGTTTTTAAAAAGTCTAGTTCTTAGTTTTCATTAGCTATGTGTAGGATCTCTGCTAATTTTTATGTGCAGTCATATGACAATAGTAGCAGATATAAGGCTGATGTATATAAAGCGTGGAAAGATAGACTGAAAACTTTCTATTTTTGGTTAGCTGTCAAAAACTATAGGTGGTCAAGAAACCCGGTTTCCCCTTGGGGCGGATTGAGACCACCATAAGATTGTAGTGGTTTCAAATTTTGTTAATAGAAAAAGGTAACTCCTCAGCTTACAAAAAAAAAACATCATACGAGTATATTATTGGCCCAAATAAAGGTTCCATCACTGTGAGTGAAGTCGGTAAATCGAAATTAACGTTGTACCCTCATTGTGTCCTGGGTGGTTGGGACGGTGCAGTATTGCCCTCCCCACTCGGGTTTGGATCGCGCATACATGCTGGGATGCTATACGCTTCAAATGTTGACTATTGACGGGTTGATGTCAGTGTGACGCAACGATATTGATTGTACAGATGTAAATAATGTAATATATATCGCTTCTTCAACAGCCCCCCCCCCTTCCTGAAAAATCGAAATTAACGCATTCAGAGATGCAGATTTCAAAAGTAATTTCCTGTAAAAGAATTATGGAAATGTCAATGAAGCATTCACTTTCTAATTTAACTGCCATGCAATAAAGCCTTGATCACATGGAATTACATTATTTTTACAGTTTCATAAAGGTCAAGGCTTCATCACCTCCAATTATAGTTCTTTATCTTTTAAAGAAAAAGTCAGTTTCGATTTTTATGAAAAGTAAGTGGTATTTTTTTGCATTGGAAAAATTTATAATAATTTATTTGACAAAGTAGTAGTGAGGACAGTGGTTTTTAGTTGTTATTAGTTAATGCCCATTGATTCAAAGTATTGGATTGATAACATGTTTCTTTACATTAATTTTTTAGCTAAACAGAAACAATTTTAGAAACTAGATTTTTAAAATTAATAAATTTTATACGGGTTAATTTTAAAACCAGTATAGATCCATCTTAACTAGGGATCTAGCAAGAGCAGAAAGGGATCAAATCTTTGAGGTGCAAACCTATTTTAAAGTGTAAAACTTGAATAAATAGTTTGCACTTAGACAAAGTTTATCTCTATCTAAGCTTTGATAGATCTGTAATTTCTCTCTCTATATGTATATAGACATTGCTTGTACTTTTTCATTGTTTAAGTTGCATTTTTTAATGTATAAAATGGATTCAAGGTGTTCAAAATTTACTTGAGCATAAAATAGTGACATTGCCTAAAATATTCTAACCTATTATTACTTTATATAACGTATATATAGTTTTTTTTTTTTTTATATCTTTTTTAAACAACTTTTTTCTCTATAAAGTTTATATAAGATTATGTTATTTCATATGGATATCTAATATATCTTATTTATGGTCTAGCTTAGAGTGAAATATTTTACCCTTTCTCTTTAGTATGACCATTAAGAATGGGATTATTGATGTTTTTATAATATTAATTAAACAATCAAACACATATATTATTTTTGTTATTTTATTATCTAGACATTTTTTTTTATTTTAAAAAAATTTTATTTTTATTTTAAAAAGACATGTGTCAACTTCAAGTTGAGTAAATACAAAATTACACATCTTCCATTGTAAACTAAACCTATACGACACAATAAAACTCTTAACTCAATTAATAATATTTTTTTAATTACATAAAAAAAAAAATATCCATCAAATGCAACCCCTAAATGTCATTTTTTTTTACGAAAACTGTTAAAATTTGTATTAAAATATTGGCAAAACTACCTGGCAAATTACATTCAGATAGTCCAAGGACCGGTTATCCTCAACAGATAAATAAACTATTACCATAGTCCTAGTGTTTTGGATATTTTTAATACTGTCAGACAAGTCGATTTCCAGAATTTTCCCAACCTTGTGGACACCGACAAACTACTGAAGTAAAAGACAGTGGAACATGAGAAACAAAATTAAGGGATCGGATCCCAATCTTCAACCCCGTCTCTTATCCGAGTGCCAACAAGGAGGAGAACAACTTTATTAACTTCCACATCCGCTTCCTTGTTATTCTGTCGAAGAACGTGAAAAACGTTCACCTGAAGGAAGGAGCCTACTAGCTTTCTTATTCTAGTAACCACTCTTGCTAGCCGGAAATCACGAGGGGGCATGTTATCCATGAGGATTCTAATCAAGGATTGGGAGTCACCAAGAATAATGAATTTCTCAATGCCAAGATCTTGTAAGTGCTTAAGCCCTTGCAAAAGGGCCATAGCCTTTGCTTGCATGTTGGTACTATGACCCAAACCCTAGGCATACCTGTGCTCAATGCTTCCATCTGCATTCCTAATGACACCTCCAGCCCCAACAATCCCCGGATTGCCTTTGGCAGCCCCGTCGAAAAAGAAAGAGGAGTTAGCACACTTTTGGAGCCACATGTGTAATTCGTCCTCATCAAGCCTAATATGCCAGCCTTTCCAAGTGTTGTTCTGTCTCGCACCATCAAAATACTGGAGACCAAGAACACTCCCCCACGCCAAGTCTTGTGGACTTAGATTTTTATTCTCCAGCTTCCCAAACTTCTCACCAAGAGACTCCTTGAGCAGGTCGTTGGCTTTTGTCAAAACTAGCTTATAACTCTGCGCCTTCTCCTGAATAATTCTGTGATTGCGCTCAATCCAGATGTGCCGGAAGATGAATTTTGGGTAGGCTAGCCAAGCTGCCTTGATCCATTTGTTCTTGGGGAACTTCCCGGGATAGAGATGAGCCCAATTTGCAAAGAAGCCATAAATAGTGTTGGGCAGAGTGACTATAGATCCCCATGGGGAAATCGCCTCTTCCCATATACTTTCAGCAAACCTACATTCGACCAATAAGTGAGAGGCATTTTCCTCATTTTCCAAGCAAAGGGCGCATTTTGGAAGGGCCAAGGAAGCCTTTCTTTTTAAGTTTGTCATCTGTTAGAATGTTGTTGTGACACAATAACCAATTGAAGACGTCAATTTTCAACACACATTTCTGCCTCCAAAGACCTCTCCAAATCGCAGGGCAGCAAGGAACATGAGGATTTTTTTTGAGTTGTGCATAGCCTTGCGCAACTGTGTAAAAACCAGTTTGAGATCCCTAGCCTCTCTTATCTTGTTTCCTAATATTAATCAAGCCCATTTCTTTCAGCTTAGTCAACAGGAAGGACCACGCCTGATCAAGAGCGATCGGAATTTGAGGCTTCTTCCAGCTTACCCACGCATTGCCCTTCCAAATAGAAATATCCCACAAAGTTTTAATGTCATTATTCAATATCCAACTTCGAAGCTCAGCGAGCTCTTGGACACCACATAATGGTTCTTCGTTCATAATTTTGTCATTCCAGATATTGATGAGCTCTCCATTACCTGGGATCCAAAAGGAATGCTTTTGTATCAGAGGTAAGGCATGCATGCATAGCGTGTGAATTTGAGATCCTTTAATGGTGGGAGTAGGATCATCCAAACTCTGTAACCTATGATCCCTGAAATATTTCTTCCATAGCACCTTTTGAGCCCGGCCAGGTTCCGGGGCTATTTGTCTCCACAGAATCTTAGCCCCCATAGCGATATTATGAATCCGCAAGTCCTTGAAGTTCAGACCTCCTTCTAGCAGAGGTTTAGTAACTTTGTCCCAACTGACTAGGGGGATCTTCCTGTCATTCTTCTTGCTACCCTTCCAAAAAAACCTACGAATCCACTCCTCCATCTTCTTGAGAATGCTGATGGGTGACAACATGACTGAGAATTGGAAAATAAGCGGCCTGGTCAGAAAATATTTAATAAGAACTATCTTCCCAGCAATATTTAGCCACGAGAAACCCCAAGACTCGATTTTATTCTTGAATTTATCAACCATCAGGAGCCAATCTTTGCTAGAGGGACTCCTTTAGAAGATAGGAAGGCCCAAATGGTTGAAAGAATTCCAATTAGCAGATCCAGTGAAGCCCAAACATCTGGATATTGAGGAGAGATCATTGTTGGAGATATTCAAACCATAGAAGTGGCATTTCCCCTCATTTAATTTACTGCCTGAAGTCCAATAGAATTCATCCAAAACTTTTATGAACCTGGAGTCAGAGTGAACAGAGGCAGTACCCAACAGAAGAGAATCATCGGCAAACAATGCATGATTAATATCCTTGACACCTCTAGCAATCCTAAGGCCTATAATCTCTTGATCCCCTTAACATTTTTCTAAATAAAAGCTTAGAACTGAAGCTTGTAAAATGAAAAGCAGAGGGGAAAGAGGGCAGCCCTGGTGCAACCCTCTAGAGGATTTAAAAAACTTCTTTGCTCTTCCATTCACTAGAGGGGCAATCCGGGGCTCAGAAATGCAAACCCGGATCCATCTAATAAACTCCTGAACAAAACCAAACTTATTCATCACATCAAAGAGGAAATTGTGACAAACACGATCAAATGCATTAGCTAGGTCTAGCTTGACCACCATACCTTTTTCTTTGTACTGCAAACTAGAATGAATGGCCTCTTGCACAAGGATTATATTGTCCATGGTCTGCCTACCCTGAACAAAACCCCCTTGATTTTTAGGAATGAGAGAGGGCAAGAGGACCTCAATCTGTTGGAAATCACCTTTGTTATGAGCTTGTAACCAATGTTACAAAGAGAAATCTGATGAAACTTGTTGAAAGTGCTGGCACCCTTCTCCTTTGGGATGAGGGCGAGGAAGGCAAAATTTGTGCTACCTCCAATTTTTTGGCAGTTTTGAGATTTTAAAACCATTCTATGCAAGTCCTTCTTCACTATTTTCCAGCAAACTTGGATGAATTGGCTGTAAAGCCATCCAAACCAGGAGCTTTGTCTGGCTCCATTTCATACAATGCAACGTTTATTTCCTATATAGTAACTTTATCTTCTAGCTTGTGATTCATGCTTAAAGAGATCTTGGAAGGGACACCATCCAAAAACCGTATGCCCTGGCTCATAACCTTGAATTCACTTTAGAGTTTCTCAAAATGGGAGAAGGCAGCCCCTTTGATGCTTGTGAAGTCCTTATGGGTAATGAGGTCTTCTTTTATTTCAGATATAGAGTTAAAGGACCTTCTAGCTTGGGCTTGCTTGTGGAAGAAGGAGGTATTCCTATCTCCCGCTTTCAACCACAGACTACAGGATTTCTGTCTCCAATATTCTTCCTCTTGCAAGCAAGCTTTGTGGAAGCTTTGCTACAACTTTTCTTCTTTAGATATAGAGTCCTCTGAGGGGTCCTCCTCTTCCATCTGTAGTTGGTGATTCTCGAGGGAGGCATGGGCCATCTTCCTTTCATCAGCTGGATTGGGAAGAGATTTAGCCCAGCTCTTCAGGACAACCTTTACTCTTCTCAATTTTTCCTCCCCCACAAAAAAGGGAGACCTTGTGACGGGATGATTCCAGCTTTCTTTAACCTTATCCATAAAGTCTGAGTGCTTAATCCATAAAGGACTTAATTGAGAAGGGATGGGCCCAAGGTTTCTGTGAGCTGAAAGCTCCAAGCTTATGGGTTTATGATCAGAAGTACTGCATGACAGAATGAGCATCCTAGCTTCTAAACCAAGGAGAAGATAGGAACTTTGAACAAGAAATCTATCTAATCTCATAGCAATATGTCCAGGACCAATTCTTTTATTTTACCAAGTATACTTACCTTTCAAGGGCTTGATGTCGAGCAGATCCCAATATTGCATGATGTCCTCCACACATTCCCTCATTGGATCCCTTACAGAGCTGCCACCTCGCTTCTCGGTAGGGCATAAAGTTATATTGAGGTCACCTGTAATGATAATATTTCCCAGAATTTCTTCCTCATCCATGAGTTTGATTGAGTCCCAAAACTTCTTCTTCTCCCCTGCAATTACTGGCACATAACCATTGAAAATACTAAAGGTCTCCCTTGTTTCTCAGCTTATGAATTGCATGAGCTGCCAATGAGTGTTTTGTTTTCCATTGACCAATTCCAACTTGGCTTCATTCCAGAAAGCTCCCAGCCCTCCCGATTCTCCTCGGGCTGAGACAGCCTACCCTCCACTTTTCCTCCAAAGATTCTTTCTTATGCGGAGGAAGATCTTCTCCTCCAATTTGGTCTCCTGGATCAGTAGGATATCTCGGGTTTCTATCTTAATCAAGCTTCACATAGCTTCTTCTTTTTGCTTGCTCCCCAAACCCCTGCAATTCCAGGAGACAATATTCATTATTTACCTTTCTGAGATTGGGTAGCCCCTTTGGGGCCCTGTCCCTAACTTCTTGTAACCTTTGGTGTTCTTGCTAGAAGCTTCTGCAGCGTTGGTTGACTACCTTGGAACTTGTCTTTATATGTTTCTTGCCCTCTTTTTTCCCATTCATATTTCCTTCCTCTTGTCGATATGTGGAACAATGTTTGAGAGTCACCTATTTCTCCTTCCTCCTCAGATTCTTCCGAATCTTGTTCTTCCTCTTCCATCTCTATAGCCTTTCCCTTAGGGCTTACTGCTACACTCTCGCATTTCCTGGAGTTTTTTGGGACCTATTTCTCATTTGCCTCCTTCTGCTGCTGTCCTGTTTCTTGCACTTCAACTGAGGCTGAGGAAAGGGGCTCGAACGCATTCTCTTGGGCCTTTTGATGTGTATTTTGTTGTCCTTGGCTACTAGAAGGAAGTTGCTGCCCTTTTCCCTTTGCTACTCCAGGAGGGCTTGAGAGCTTGGGGTTAGTCCTTGTTCTTTTAACCTGCTTCCAACCTTCTTCCTTACATTGCACCACCTCTTCATTTTTGGTACAATTCTTAGCGAAATGTCCATATTCCTAACACTTGTGACACTTGAATGGAAGCTGCTCGTAGTCAAGATTTTTCACATGAGTCCAACTCCCTACATTTATCTTTATGGCCTCCGGCAGCCCCACTTCTAGATCCACTTCGACACAGATCCTAGCGCATTCGTATTGGTCCTTAATACTTGCACGATCTATGAATTTTACTAGCGTGTTGCCTATATGTTTGAGGGAATCCCAGTTCTAGTAGTGCACAGGAAGGTTCGGAAGCCTTACCCACACTAGAACTGCTGACGGAACATCTTCAGCTGGGTCAAAGTTGGGAGTCCATCTGTTTAAATAGAGACCTTGAGGGCCCATAAAATATGGCCCGTTCCTGAAGATTAGATCCTTGTCTTCTTTTGAAATAAACTTGAATAGAAAATAACCTCACCCTAGAAAGTACGAGGTGACACTTTGCTTGATTAACGGCCTCCAGTTCCTACAGATCTAGGCTTCCGTTGCTTTGGGAGAAGGCCAAAGTCCAGTGAACTGTCCTACCAGGGCCCTCTCCGCCAGTGACAAAGCTACCTTCATCAGCCCCTCCGGAAGAAGGGAAACGACCAGAATATTTTCCAGTTTTTTGACAAACTTAGAAGCATTCGATTTTTTCTTGACTGGCAGTGAAGCCAAAAGGGTCTTGAACACAGCATCTTCAGTAGAAAGGGATGACGATCGGGAGATGGGAGGAGCCTAGGATGAGCCCAACTCATCCATGGCGAAGGAGGCATAGCCCTAATGCGGCAAAAGGTAGCCCGTAAGCACACACAGTAAAAAACACAAGTTAACAGATAATGTTATTTTGCAGATGTTTTTACCACTATTTGCACACACAAATTACGTGACGTGGACGTTGCAGTCATGTATAATTATTTTAGGCCTATTCAAAACTGGTACTAATTACTTGCTGACATGTAAGAAAAAAAATTTACCCTCTCAGCATCTATTTATGTTTCATTGAAGAGAATGTTGTTTAATAAACGAATGGTTAGGTAATCACCCTTCATATTTTCTACTATTGCAATGGATTCAATCCATGCGCCCTTATCAATCAAAGCACTGAAATGTACTATAAGTGTGAGTTTGTGAAAATTCTATGATAGTGGTTGCTTCTTTGCTGACTAAATTTCATGATATTAAGACTATTATCCCATGTTATGAGGTTATGATTATATGTGTTTGGGATTTGTTAGTTTCATTGAAACTAATTAGAGACTTAGAGTTTTTTTTGCTGCACTTTTGGAGGGTGTGGTATGTTTGGATTCTTGGAGTAAGAAGGTAAATAAAGGGCAAGAACGTACAAGAGGGCATTCAGATCAATAACTACATCAGATTTGCTAGCAGGTATTGAGTTTTGGGTATGTTTCATTCCCTAGTTTTGGCATGCATGGCATATGCATGTGGATTTTTGGTTGTGATTTGTCATTGGCATGGAGGATGGACAGGATTGATAGTGGATTCCCTAGCCTTGCCATTTCCTAGATATCTATGGTGATTGTGGGTTTATTTCCTTGTTGTGTTTTTGGTTGGTTCTCATGTTTCCTTAGCTTGGGTTGAGTTATTAGTCTTGTAACCTTGTTGGACAAATTCTCTGGAGACGTGGAACAACTTGGGTCAAGTTACTAGTCCGGTAGCCTGGGTTGGAAAAACGCTCTGGAGCCCTTGGTAGGTTGAGTTACTAGTCACATAGCCTTGGTTGGACATATTCTCTCTAGCCCGATAAAAGTTGTTGGTTGATTTTCTAGTCCCATAGTTGGGTTGGACAAACACTTTGGATCCCTCGATGGCTGGGATAGAGACCAATCTGGTGATAGTTTTGTGATGTCCGTCCATGAGGTGGAATCATTGTTTGATGGGTTGAGGTGGGTGGCCTCTAGAAGCCCTAGATGGTTTTTTATTGATCTGTTCTATGAGATCCCACATTCATGCTTGGAATATGGCACAGGGGTGAATGGCTGAAGAGAGATTTAGCTCAGCCATTCTACAGGTGGGTGGAATGTGGAAATCTGATCTGAGGTTTGGATTTTTCATCATCAATGAAAGGTTATTTCTCCTGGTATTTCTAAGAGTATTATGATGGACTAAATGTGGTTTATATGATTGTGATATCATGGATAATTATGTCCCTATTAGGGTGGTTATCTATGTGCTTTTGTGACAACATCCATGAGTGGCTCTCATCATGTTTTTACTCGTAATTGAATGATCAATGTATCTATGACCTAATGGATGGAATGGCAGTTGTTGTGTTGAGGCGACAATGGTTCTTAGCGATTCTCAGCTAAGTATGAGATGCCTATGCTTAGAACTGTTAATTACACTTGTAGATTACACATTTGAAATATGTTTGAAAACATGCCTGTCATGGGTAGTAGGGGTCCATTCAAGGTCTTGAATGAGTATTTGCTTTAGTACTATCATTTCCATGTTATTTTATTGATATGAAGAGATGGCTCAATTATGGGCAGTGACCTAGGCACTAGGCCTGAAAAAGTGGCCCAAGTCCCAGAGTTGGTGGCATAGCACTAACAGTCTTGGTCTCTGGTCACTCGTAGGCAAGCTTGTGAGAGAGAATTTAGGTTTGTGGTCACACTCATGCCTATAGCATGGGAGAAACTGAGCCTTAAATTGTCCAAAAGCACAGTGGGACCCTAGGGCAAGTTGTCTAAAGTATTGGATTGATTCATGAGGGTCTTGTAGCTAATGATTAATGTCTGTATGGTGTGTTTCCATTGTTTCCACTTCCTTAATGTGAATTAAGAGGTCGAATCATATCATAGTGACCTCTCATCACATGTTTACCCCGACTAGCGGATTACTTGGGTAGATGTGGGAGAAGGGTGTTACATGAGGGGTTGGGAAACATTTTATTTCATGGGGAATTCATTCAATGTTGGGATTCTTCCCAAAAAAGGAAATTTGAGCAAGCTAGTACAACTCAAGGGAGTTGAGGGAGTTGCATTTGTCCTATAACATACTACATAACAATATTCCATCTTTCATTGGGGACTTGCAAAAATTGAGAAACCTAGAAGTCCTCAACATCCATAACATTTTTTTGTCAGAGGCATTGCCAATGGATTTGGCCTATATCATGAAGCTCAACTATCTTGACCTCAGAAGAAATCAATTCTCAAGTAGCATTCCTGGTGAGTACGGGAAGCTAAAATATGTATAATCTGTTTTTATAGATCAAAATAGTTTAAGTGGAAAAATGCCTAAAGAGATTGGAAAACTGAGGAATTTTAGAACACTTTCTTTGTCGTTCAATTCATTCGATGGTGTGATTCCTACCAAGATAGGAAATTTGAGCAACCTTGTATTCCTAGATGGTGCAGGAGCATCCAGCACTCCTAGTCAAAAGGAGGAATCCAAAGCGAAGAAGGAGGAGGACGTGGACCATCGAGAAAACAGGGACAAATTCTGTTATAAGAGGAGCTAGTTTGATGGAAACGATAAGTCTCTAGAAGACTTCATTAAATGTAATATGCCATGTGTGCGTTGTTAGTGGGTTGTTAGAGGAGACCAAGGAGAGGATTGATCAGATCCTTCATAGTGATCCAATCCAATATTCCTGTAACGATGAACCTACGTGTTCTATAGATATATGTAATGAGACAGATAGAGATATAGAGGGAGTGATATAAATAGAAATTGTGTAAACAGAGTGTTGAAATGTAGTCGAGAGGAGAACCCATGCTAAGGTTGAAATGCCTTAGAATTGTAACTATGCTATGTATAATAGATATGTGTTTTGTGGGTTTTCTGCATGTCTGTGTAGTATGTCCCTTTTCAATTCTGTTATGTATATATGTGCCGAGGGCTTAAATACCAAATTGAGAATGCGTTGATTGACCATCAATCATGGTAGGATCGATGGAGATCCAATGGAATATTGTTATATGTGGAATAGTGGTGTGAACGTAGGTGGCAGAGGAATTGGCTTTAAAACACAGATTCCATCAAAACGACAAGATTAAGCCAAGGAAGAATAGCGGAAAGATGAAGTATTGACAATCCAGGGCCTTTTGATCTTATAGATCAATAGCCAGGATTTTATCGCATCGACAGAGCCTTAGGGTGCTATCGGACCTCGACCATTGAATAGTGCGACTGCGATAATCCGATAGATCCTAGACCGTCGGATCAAGAGTCCTGATCAACGGTCTGGATGCGATCGACAATCACATATTGGGGAGGCCAAAGGACTTGGAGAGTGGATGAGTGATGGCCGATACGTCGATGAGCGATATGGAGATATCATTGATATGAGTCGATCGGCGATCGGAAGGCTCGGAATGCGAACCCGACGAATTATGAAATCGGGCTAATAATATTTCAAGTCCAATATATGTGTTCAGAGCGGGATTTCTAGGGTTTTCCTTATATTCCCGTATTCCGATAGTTAAATGGTTTGTGGGGTTTTAGGCTTGAACGCTAACATGTAATTCTCCCGATAATAATAAAAGCCCCGATAAAGTTATATGGTTCTGGTCCAATGTAAGTCCACGATTTAAAGGCTTAAGGCCTAAAGCAATGCTTCCAATAGGCTTAGTGGACCATAACCCACAGGCCTCAAGATCGATATTTTTTTAAGGAAAAGGGATTTTGATTAACCCCAAAGTCTCTTTCCATCATTTGGTATCAAAGCAGGTTGAAGATTCTTTGTGCAAGAGAAGGGAAAAGATTTTGTGAGAAGGAAGAAGGAGTGCAAGCAAAGGAGCAAGAGGTACAGTTGATAAAGCTGGAGAGTTATGATATTACTATCGCACAGAGAATGACAACAAAAGGTGAGAAGATTGCAGCAAACCTAGAGCATGGAGTGCTCATATGGTTCCAGAGGAGAGAACCTGAAGGATGCCAAAAGACTGAGTGAGGAGAGCTTGGTGAGGTATCATGTAGCAGAAGGACAGTGTTACTACAGAGGCTTGGTTGCAGCTCACAGAAGATCATGAAGGCAGTTCTACTGAAGAAGTGAAGTGGGTAGAATTTCTAAAGTCAAGGAGAAGCATATGACTAGGAGGTCATAAATTTTTGTGCCTCGGGAGTCTGATGAAAAAGCATCCAGCGGTCCTAGTCAAAAGGAGGAATCCAAAGTGAAGAACGAGGAGGATGTGGACCATCGAGAAAATAGGGACAAATTATGTTATAAGAGGAGCTAGTTTGATGGAAACAATAAGTCTCTAGAAGACTTCATTAAATGTAATCTGCCATGTGTGCATTGTTAGTGGGTTGTTAGAGGAGATGAAGGAGAGGATTGATCGGATCCTTCATAGTGATCTGATCCAATATTCCTGTAACGATGAACCTGCGCGTTCTATAAATATATGTAATGATACAAATAGAGATATAGAGGGAGTGATATAGATAGAAATTGTGTAAATAGAGTGTTGAAATGTAGTCGAGAGGAGAACTCGTGCTAAGGCTGAAATGCCTTAGAATTGTAACTATGCTATGTATAATAGATATGTGTTTTGTGGGTTTTTGCGTGTCTGTGTAGTATGTCCCCTTTCAATTATGTTATGTATATGTGTGCCGAGGGCTTAGATCCCAAATTGAGAATGCTGTTATCGACCATCGACACGGTAGGATCGATGGCGATCCAATGGAATATTGTTATATGTGGAATCGTGGTGTGAACACAGGTGGCAGAGGAACTGGCTTTAAAACACGGATTCCATCAAAACAACAAGATTAAGCCAAGGAAGAACAATGAAAAGATGAAATATTGACAACCCAGGGCCGTTGGATCTTATAGATCAACGGCCAGGATTTTATCGCATCGGCGGAGCCTTAGGGTGCTATCGGACCCCGACCATTGAACAGTGTGACTGCAATAATCCGATAGATCTTGGACTGTCAGATCAAGAGTCCCGATCAATGGTCGAGATGCGATCGACGATCGCATATCGAGGAGGCCAAAGGACTTAGAGAGTGGATGAGTGATGGCCGATACACCGATGAGCGATATGGCGATATCGCTGATATGCATCGATTGGCGATCAGAAGGCTCGGAATGTGGACCCAACGAATTATGAAATCGAGCTAATAATATGCAAAAAAAACGTGAAAAATGATAAATACATTAAAAGTGATAAATACATGAAAAAATGTGATTGCAATAATGTTTTTTCATGTATTTCTCATTTTTTGTGTAGCAAGGTCCATCAAAATTATGAAACATGGGTACTCCTTGGTTGAGGAATTAAGTTTTGCATCCAATGAGTGCTCGAGCTCAAAATTTGAGTAAAACAATAAGGGATAAGCTGAAAATATGAGTTAAAAAGTAGTATTTTTTTTATCTTTTCACTTTCTAACTCCAAAAATGGTGAGTTATCCCCCATGGTTGGCATCATCATCTTGAATCCTATTGGTTATTATAAAGTTTATTTTGGTTGTACATTTTTGTTTTGAGACCCATTTTAGACCTCAAAATTTCTTTAATGATAGAAGGGTGCAGTGAAGCTCTAGTAGATCTCCACTAATGAGAAAGTAGTTGATATTCTAATGAAGCCTTTTCCCAAAGGAAAGTTCATGCATTTAAGAGATAAGTTGGGAATAGTGGAAAATGCCTCTTTGGTTGAGAAGACACAGTGATCTACCTAAATCATGTTATTATTCTTGTGTCACTTTACCAGTATAGGGGCATTATCCCCATGCCAATGTGACCAATATAGGAAGAATGGTTTGACAGGTTAGAAAGCATCTTGGATACTTATTCTCTTTGTGTCTTGTATTTTGACTATTATATGGATGTTATCAATGTGTCTTATACCTTGACCAGTATAGGGAGAATGGTCCAATGAGCATCTTCATGTGTCTTGTATTTTGACCAATATAGGGATATCATCTTTGTGTCAAGTACATTAACCAATATAGGAAGATGGACATTTCCCTTTGTCTTGTACTCTGACCAGTAGAGGATTTTTTTTCCCTATGTATAGTACAACAACCAGTATAGGAAATGGGTTTAGAGGCAACCTGGTTGAATACAAACCTCACATCTTCTAGCTCAATTCTCGTCTTAGAGAGAGCTTATTAATGGAAATTGTTGGACACTTAATTCACTAAGGGTTGGCATGGAATGTGAAAAGTCACCAGAGTCCAAGAGACCACTTCGTATATGGAAACCAAGAGTCACTAGAATGTATTATAAATGTATATCATTTGTGAATAAATGTAATTCATGTTTGTATTATATGTTGTCTTCTCCATGTGTGTTTTTAACATGGTATCAGAGCATGCAAATTCTATCCCTACTCCAACTTGAGCAACTATTTTTGTGGCCTTGCCAAACCACTGGTTTTGTGGTCTTCATTACCCTGTTGTGCGTACAATTAAAAAATGACAACACATAATTTTAATTACTCCTGGGTGCTCAGAACTTGTCAGTGCTACCCATATTCACCCAATTAAATTTTGTCATATTATCACTCTCTATGTCCCTGCCATGTACAATTTTAAAATGTTTTTTCCATCTCTCAGTGCTTATTCTAGCACATATGACCTTTCCAGGACCTGCATTCTTGCATGTGTTACCAATTTGTCTGCATAAAGACCCATTATCTTTCTCAGCATGGAATTGAAGACCGTATGACTGTTGAACTTGTATGAATTTGGTGCATTGTTTGTTATGGTGTGTGTTGTATTTTGTTATTTGTTGCCTGATAGTCTATGTTTTACATTTGGAATGCTAGTGTTTATATGTTGTGGAGAGCGTATTTCTATTTTAACGATTCTTTGAAAATTGTGGCCTGAAATCTGAGCTGGAATATTAACCATATTGCAACTATATGTACATGAATATCATGTTAATAGTATGAATCATGTTGTGAGTTCCTTGGTGGATAATGCCATTAGGTGTTGAATAGGTTTGAAGGTCTATAATTATTCCTGCGTTGAATAGCGAGCCACATTGGTTTTGGCACCCTTGGAAGTCAATCCGTAATGATTTCTCTAGGAAATGGAACTTTTGTTATAGTTATCTCTAGCTAGTGTGATGTATTATCACATTCCATTTTAATTCGAAGTGTTTCCATTCAGAACATTTTTCGATTCTCTACGATGAACGATGGTCCTGAACTTGAATGTTGGGTTGTTGGAATGTTGCATGTGCTTTTAATATGAATAGCTCTAGCGAGTTTGTTGTTGTATTAAAGGTCATTCGGTTCTTTGTGTGGTGAAATTTTTACATGTCGTGGTTGCTACTTTATGTTGTATGTCTAAATACAACCTTAGATGTTGCTTGTGATATGTATGTGTAATGCTATTTCGTTGAATGATCAGTTTCTCTATTGGTCCATTGACTGGTAGGTTCATGTGCTCATTGTTTGATGTTGATGCATTAGCATTGTCAAAGGTGCCAAGACTCACCAATAATTCTTTGGAAATGTCGGTGGCCCTCTTCACCAAGGCCTCGCTCATAATCTGCTCAAAGTGTGTGGGATTGCATGAAAATTGTCATTGTGCAAGCAATTAGAAGGGATGCTTAACCCTAAAAGGAGCCGATCCAAAATTTCCTGCAAGTGTTTGGAGGATATTTCAATTGAATTAATAGAAAATAGTGGTTACAACCTACAAAATTCGTGTTTCTATGGCCTTGCAAAATTGGTTTGCTCTCAAAATTACATTATGAGATTTCACCTTTGAGAAAAATGCGTTCAAACTAGTGCCTTGTCAAAGTATCACTTTCTTCATTTTTTTTTTATAGTTTTAGATTCTCAACCCCTATTCTTTAAGAAAATAGCTCGAGAAGAAAGTGCCAATATAGATTAAAATGACCGTTGTTGGGTTTGGCTATAGTAAATTAAAGGCAGAATATCAAAGTTCATCAAACTCCCTGCACATTTAGTAAATAAGTAGTTTCTTTAAGAAATGACTTGCATGTCCTTCGATATTATTTTGTGACCTCCAAGGACAGGATACCGATTTTTTTGTTATTGTGCGGTCTAATCTAAAGAGTGGTATTTATGTTCAAGGTGACATTATTTCCTGCTCTTTGAATTCAAGAGGAGTCTTCAAATAGTAATGGAATTATCCTTCTTTTGAGAATATTTCCCTTTTATCATTGGGCATATTTAATTTTGAAGAATGTTGCATTGCTAGCTATCTTCCTTTACAACTACATTTTTGGTCATTTGTTGACTTAGGTTGTTTGAATAATGGTGAAAATTCATGGATTATTAGAGTTATCAAGCACTCTAATTCTATCTACTACTCACAACACTGTCAAAATGAAGAAAACTACTCTTGCTGACATTCATATTTTTCTATAAAATGCACAAGAAAAGATTGAATTTTTCCAGCTTGAATCTCAATTCCAACAAGAAGAGCTACAACCGAATAAGCATCATTTTGAACTTGTTTTTTTTTAGAATAACCCTTTATTTGATATTGAGAAATATTCCCATTAGCAACAATGAATTGTTGATGCAGTACCCATTTTAGGAGTAGGCATGCAGAAAGATGCAAAAATTCATATTGGACTTCCCAAGCCAATCATCATACCTTGGGAAGAGTTTGTAAACAACAAGCATAGAAAAACTCTTGGATATGATAAGGAGGCGTCTTTTCATATTCCAAACTACACAAAGCCCATCAAATTTCAAAGTGTTTTATCTCTTCAGGACAGTTCATCTTCATCTGTTCCTTCTCCTCCTCCACAACAATGATTGTGAAATTCCAACATTGTGACTGAGTTGGACATGTAAAAAGATCATTGCTTTGATCCTCATTTGTGCAAGCATTGTGGTAAGCACACTCATTATTAAAATAAATTCTTTAGAAACAAGCCTCTTGCAAGAAAAAAAATTCACCTTGGATGGATTGCTTCTTGGCAATGGGATTCAACAACCAAGAAGATATTTTTCTCATACAACATGATCTATTCTCGAATATTGAAAAGTCTTGCAGTTCATATCTCTTCATCTTCTCACCTTGTATGTGACATAAGAGGAATTGATGGTCATCTACAATTTTCAAAGAAAATCAAGTGAGCATGAGCCACAACCTGAACGTGTGCCTAAGCCTACAACCAAAGACAAGCATACCTAGATTCAAAGTTGTAGCCATACACAGAGATGCCCCTAAGCATGTATTTGGTTGGTGGCATTTCTTAAACAGTGCTTAAACCACAGTAGGTTTTAGATCTCCTTTTTTCCAGGTTGAAGGATTCCCTCTTCAAATCATTAGGGACACTTCCTCTAGCAGAATATTTCTACTACTTTCTAAATTTGGAAGACTTTCGGGAACATCACTAAGAATTCCAGGTTGAGATCCCGATTGTCTCCCTTTAAAAAAAATATCGGGAGCACTTCCTTTAGCAGAAGACTTTAACTTCTTGCTAGATTTGGAAGAGTTTCGGGAGCTGCCCTAAGCGTTCCAATGTTGGTGGTCATCCTTAAACCACCACCGGTTAAGACCTCGAGTTTTCCTACCTTAGACCTTCATTTGAGAGAGCACATTCAACCTATTATTGTCATGCATTGTTGTATTTTTTTGTTATAGTTATGTTCTTGGACTCACACATACCCCTTCAGATTAAAGGGGCAAAAGTTGGACACCTAATCCACTAAGGGTTGGTGTAGACTGTGAAATGTCACTGGAGTCCAAGAGACCACTTGGTAAAAGGAAACCAAGGGTCATTTGAATGTATTATAATTGTATATCGTTTGTGACTAAATGCAATTCACGTTTATCTTATCTGTTGTCTTCTCCATGTGTGTTTTTAATAGAAAGCATGCATGGATTTGATTAAGGTCTCTTTAGTAGACTATGTATGGATATGATTGGTACCATGATTGTGAGACACTAGTTTTTAGTTTTCTTTTGGGTAGATTATGCATGAATAGTACCATGACGATTTGGTACGGTGTGGTTGATGTTGGTAATGATGAACTATTGCTGATGTTGATCTAATATTGATCTTTCCTTAACAAACCTTTCAACTATTTTGACATCTTGAATGTGATTATGAATATCTCCCTAACTAAGAGGGAGTGTTGAAATTATAGCTATGGTCGGTCTTCATAAAATTATTGTCTTGTTCTTTTTTGGGTAAAAAATGTATTTCTGGAAAGAAGAAAATATTATTTAATTTATAATTACAAGTGGCTCCTCATGTGCTAAGTCATCCAATTTGGCTTGCTTAGAAACACACTCATTTGGATTAGATCAACCCTTTTATATGGTTAAGTCAATTTTCGTAGAAAGTCACCCATTCGGATCTAATGATGGCTATAAAAAGAGCTCCACTCGTCCTACTTCAAATGCAATTCGATGACATAAACATTACTCATATATTCTCCTATGTGAAGTGGTATGACATCTGGTCATTATACTTTTGATTTGAAGTCTGGTGGTCCAATATCTTCTCATTATACTTGTGATCTAAAGTATGGTGGTCCGATATGTACTTCCTATTCTTGTGATCTAAAATATGGTAGTAGGCCGAGATCTAGAAGGATAATCCAAACAATTTTTTAGTGGTCTGAGAGCCTACTTATCCAAGATCTTTTGTCCTAGTCTCTGGCCTAAACTTTGGTGTCTCTTGTTATTGTGACCTATGATCTCTACTTTCTTTTCTTTGCTATCTGTTGGATTTTTGAAGTGTAATTAATTGATGAAGAAGATGAATTAAAGAAGCTCTAATAAACTCACAAATAATTATCATTAGTTCATAATTGTTCTTGTACATATTTTACTTGGATTTTCAACAAAAATGACATACAAGGGCTATATTTTTGTATGAGCCACCTCTTCTTCCTTTTTCCATTTCTGCTTCAATGCACCCATCAATTCAAGCCTTGATCTTTGGTTTAGATAACGGTGTTGAAGCACAAACCCTACCTTACCAAACACCTCATTGGTCATAAAATATTTAACTTATTATCATAAGTTTAAAAACTTAAACTTAAATTAAACTTTTCTCATTGAATACTTTGAACAATAACTTTTCTGGCCTTGTGCCAGAGGGTGGTCTATTTTCTCATTTAAATGCAATCTCTTTTGCAGAGAACCCTTTCTTATGGGGAGGACAGTTGGGAAATTGCAATTCTAGTGTTAAAGGGTTTCCCGTTCGAGCACACATGAATCTTGGACTTCTCTTGCCTCTCTTAACGCTTGGCATTCTCTTCCTTTGTTCGTTGGTGATGATTATTCCAGTAGTCATAATTAAGAAGAGAGCCATCAAGAAAGATAGCGAGGGCAGGCTATGGAAGATGACGGCCTTCCAAATGCTCAAATTTGGAATCGATGACGTGGTGGAATGCATTAAAGAAGAGAATGTTGTCGGCAAAGGAGGAGGGTGTTGTGTATAGAGGAATCATGCCCAATGGGGAACTAGTTGCATTAAAAAAACTTAAGCAGATAGGCTCTTCAGATGCTCATGGCTTCTCTGCAGAGATCAAAACTCTGGGCAGAATCCGCCATCGACATGTTGTTAGATTACTGGCGTTTTGCTTCAACCATGACACCAATTTATGGTGTATGAGTAAATGTCGAATGGAAGCCTGGCGAAGTTGCTTCATGGAAACAATGCCACGCCTCTGGATTGGAACACCAGATAGAAAATTGCAGTGGAAACTGCACAGGGTTTACCTATCTTCATCACGATTGTCGGCTGGCCATCCCTCATCGCGACGTGAAGTCTTGCAATATTCTTTTGGACTCCAACTTTGAAGCTCGTGTTGCAGATTTCGGCCTAGCCAAACACTTGCATCAATCTGGTACATCAGAATATATGTCTTCAGTTGCAGGGACCTTTGGCTACATAGCTCCAGGTAAGTGTTTGTCTCATCTTTAAATTTTGAAGTAGTCGATTTCTAATTTTAGTAGAGGGTCGCTGGAAAGTTCAACTGAGCTGCTAGCGTTCCAAAATTCTATGGTATGTTATTGAAGTCCATGATCTGTTATTGCCAGTTATAAACATAGCATGCTGAGGCAGAGCAACGTTGCATTATAAATAAAAGCAATTCTATAGAAGTCAAAAGTGCCTCATAGTATGCATATTGCTTATTTACGGTAGATTTTCCATTGGACTTTGCCATAGAATACCATTTAAGATTGGATGTTGAATTTACAGAGTATGCATACACCATGAAAGTGGATGAGAAGAGTGATGTATACAGCTTTGGAGTGGTTCTGCTTGAGCTCATCAAGGGAAAAAAGGCGACGGGTGAAAGCGAATTTGAAGAGGATATGAACATCACAGGATGACCAATTGAAACAGAGAAGAAGTTATGAAGATTATTGATCCCAGAGTTATCAACATACCAGTGGAAGAAGCCCTGCATATATCCTTAGTGGCTCTCTTCTGTATGGAGTAGCAGAAAGCAAAGCACTGTAGCATTATCATCATGTGAAGAAGAGTACCAGGCGTTGTGTGCAGCTACATGCAAAGCCATCTGGTTGAGGAGATTGCTCAGCGATGTAGCCGAAGGACAAAGAGAAGCAACCAACATCAAAACTAATAACCAGAGCACAATAAATCTTGCATACAATCCAGTTTTCCATAAGAATACTAAACACATTGACACTCAATTTCACTTTGTACGAGAAAAGATATAGTCTAAGGAAATTTGTGTGGATTATTGTAATACTTGTGATAATTTAGCTGATATTTTTACTAAGCCTCTAGGGCGAGTAAAGTTTGAGTTATTTAGAGGGATGTTAGGTGTGCAGAATAACCCTTTCTCCATTAAGGGGGGGAGTTAGAAATAATGGAGAAATGGTTATGTGGTTGTAACGTACCTTCTTAGTTTAGGAGTTGTTCCTAGAATTTAGGAGGTTGTTTTCAGCTACCTATTTTTCAGTCATGTATTTAATATGTAATATTCATTCATGCAATGTAGAGTGAATGAGAGTGAACAAGAGAGAGGGAGTCTCCTCCTTGTTTGAGTGCAGTCTCCAAGTGATGTACACACCTGTGAGATGCAACTCCTTCTGTTAATTCAAAGTTTGATTATTTTTATCTTGGTATCAGAGCTTAGGGTAGAGGTAGCCTTAAATATTTTTTTCTCTAGGGATGCATCATTAAATTACATATCTGTAGTAGTAGAGCATGTAAATGTATCTGTATGATCAGGTGGAGCTGCAGTAACACCTGGAGCGAAGTGTCTCAGATGACTGATCATCTCTGAGCTGAAGGAAGGGTTGGATCAGACTTAAGGAATGCATAAGTGGATTGACGCTCTTTTTTAGCAGATATACGCGCCAATTGGCCATTGGCGCTATTTTTAGCAGAAAGACACACCAATTGGCACTAGTTTGAGCCTGAAAAGTGCACTAGAAAAAAAACAACTGAATTGGCGCGGATCCATGGCTGTTAAGCGCGCCAATTTTCGTACACTTTGTGAATTTGTCTTTTCCGCAATTGGCACGGATTTGTAGCTGTTCAAGAGTGCCATAGAGCCAACTCTTTCTCTTTGAAAATCTACGATTTTTTGTTGCAGATTAGGATTTGCCTGGTGGTGGCACGTGGAGATTCTGCTCGGTGGCAGCAGATTTGATTTGCCCGATGGTGGCGAATTGAGGATCCTTGATCAGCTCGGAGGTAGCAGATCGGATCTGCCCGGTGGTGGCGAATTGAGGTTCCGTGATCCGCTCAGTGGTAGCAGATCGGACCTGCCCGGTGGTGGCGAATCAGAGCTCTGTAATTTTCAGTGGAAGCAGATCGCCTTTGCCCGGTGGTGGCATGTTGGAGCTTGTTTGGTGATCTGTTCGATGGAAGCAGATTGGTTTTGCCCGATGGTGGCACAGTGAAGTCCTTGATCTACTTGGTGGCAGCAGATCGGACTTGCCCGATGGTGGCATAGTGAAGTTCCTGATCTGTTCATTGGTAGTAGATCGGACTTGCCCGGTGGTGGCCGATTGGAGTGTTCAGTTGGGCAAAAATGAACAACAATTTAGAATCATACCTCCACGAGTCTGGCAAGCTCGATGGAACGAACTTCTCTAACTGGAAGTTCAAAATGCAAACCTTGCTGGAGAGTGCGAATGCATGGTTGATCGTCTTGGGAAATGAGCAGAGAACTGGAACACCGGCCCAAGAACAGGACTGGGATAAGAGAGAAATAAAGGAAAAAGTCATACTGAAAATGTCTGTTAAAGACAACATTATCCCCCATATCAGAGATTGCAAGTCGGCAGCAGATATATGGACAACAATCAAGAATCTGTACGAGACACAGAACACAAATCGTGTTCTGGCACTCAAGGGAAAATTGTTTGCATTAAATATGGATGAGAATGAATCCGTTGGTGGATTCATGGCCAGAGTCAAGGATCTGAAAGACAAATTGGGAGCCATTGGAGAGAAGGTATCAGATTCAGATCTGGTTACACTTACACTAAACAGAATGATCGATGAATATCAGACATTCATCTCAGGGTTGTCAGCGAGGGAGAAAGCCCCCTCATTTGATGAGCTGACAGTGATTCTGCTCCAGGAGGAGGAGTGACGACAAAATCTAAAAACTCAGAGAAATGACCTTGCTCTAATGGCGAAGAGGCGACAGTACAGAGGAAAGCAGCACCAACACCAACACCAACACCAGCAACCGCAGCAGCAGCAGCAGAAAGGGGCCAACTCTTTTCAAAAGAGATCATTCAGAGGTATGACTGATAATTATGTTAAGAGATGTTTTTATTGTGGGAAGCTTGGTCACCAAATTAAAGACTGTTATAAGAAGCAAGCGGATGAAAGGAGAAGCAAGCAGAGGAAACATCAGGAGTGTTTTGCTGGAGAAGAGGATTACCACAGCCATGATCTTCGATTATTCACCGTCGACTGTGCACTTTCAGCATCAAAAGGAGATGAGGACAATACATGGTATGTTGATTCTGGCGCATCCTCGCATATGACTGGTAAGAGAGAATGTTTTGAGTTTCTTGAAGAATCTGCATGTGGATCAAAAATTTATTTAGGTGATGACAGTGGGTATGAGATCAAAGGTTGTGAGGATATTCCTGTGAAGCTACCTAGTCGCGACATCAAACATCTCAAAAATGTTTTATATGTTCCAGGAATTAAAAAGAATTTGATCTCTGTCTCTATGATAACAGACCAGGATATTCAGGTGCAATTCTTCAAGAATGGATGTGTCATTCAGGATAGCCAATTGGAGACAGTTGCAACAAGAGTACGTGTGGGGAATTTGTATAGACTGGATGTAAGGAGCATGCCACGACAAGCGATGGTTGCAGCAACATCAACAGTTGAAAATCTCTGGCATTAGAGATTTGGACATCTCAATCTACAAGATCTCATCTTACTTAAAAAGAAAGGTATGGTCGATGGACTTCCTGCTTTACATAATATCAAACTGGAATGTGATGGATGTGCACTAGGGAAGATGCATAGAGATGAATTCCCTTTGCATGTTAACAGAAAAGAAAGACATCCTAGAACTAGTGCATACAGATATTTGTGGACCTATGCAGACTAGGTCTTTAGGAGGTGCATACTACTTTCTACTGTTTACAAATGATTGCACTAGGTTCTCTTGGGTGTATTTTTTAAGCAAAAAGAGTCAAGCTTTCCGATATTTTAAAGAATTCAAATCGATGATAGAGAACCAAACAGGGAAGAAGATAAAGATTCTCCACTCGGACCAAGGGGGAGAATACAAGTTAGGTGAGTTCATGAACTTCTGCAAGCAGCATGGGATTATACAGCAATTCACAGTGCCACACACTCCACAGCAGAATGGAGTAGCAGAACACAAGAACAGGACCCTTGTGGAGTGCGCGAGAAGTATGCTTCAAGGTAAGGGTATTTCTAATGGTCTCTGGGTAGAAGCCATTAATACTGTTGTTTATTTGAAGAATAGGAGTCCCACCAAATGTTTAGGCTTCAAAACCCCCTTTGAAGCATTGTTTGGACTCAAACCAGCAGTCGGTCATTTATGAATATTCAGATCTAAAGCTTTTGCTCATATACCAAAAGTAGATAGGAAAAAGCTAGACCCTAAAGCCTTGAAATGTATATTTGTAGGATATGGCACAGAGTATAAGGCATACAAGTTATATAATCTTGTGACTCATAAAGTGTTTGCAAGCAGAGATGCCATTTTTCATGAACAAACAGAATATGGAAAGGAAGACTCTAACAATGACAGCCACATTCCATTCCTGATAGAACTAAACAATGAAGAAGAAGAAGAGCAGGAGCAGGAGCAGAAACAAGAAGAAATAGCAATAGATAGTGTAATAAGTGATGATGCAGGCCCAGAGAGTGCTGAAACAGATAGAGTTGAGGTAATTCCTTTACCTAGAAGATTAGGTAGGAAGACTAAACTACCTGCAAAATTCAGAGACTATGCTTTAATGTCCAAAATTTTAAATATTGTAGAACCCTCAAACTATGAAGGAGCAAGTAAATCAGATGAATGGAGGGCTGCAATGCATGAAGAAATGGAATCAATATATAGAAACCATACTTGGGACTTAGTTGAGTTGCCAGAAGGAAAAACCCCTATAGGTTGTAAGTGGTTGTATAAACCTAAGATAAATGCAGATGGGAGTGTAGAAAAATTCAAAGCTAGACTGATAGCAAAGGGTTATTCACAACAAGAAGGAATTGATTTCGATGACACCTTTGCCCCTGTAGCTAAACTTAATACAATTAGAATGCTAATTTGTTTAGCAACAAAACATAAATGGAAGCTATACCAATTAGATGTTAAATCTGCATTTCTGAATGGAGAATTAAAAGAAGAAATATATTTAGTACAGCCTCCTGGTTTTGTGAAAATGGGGTAGGAGCATTTAGTGTGTAAACTACATAAGGCACTTTATGGTTTGAAACAAGCACCCAGGTCATGGTATGACAAAATTGATTCATTTTTTGTTCAACATAGTTTTCATAGGAGCCTCAACGATCCAAACCTGTATACCAAGATAAATAAACAGAGGTAAATCATTTTGATTTCTTTGTATGTGGATGACATGATAATAACAGGGAATGCAAATAATTTGATCAAAGAAATCAAGCAGTAAATGTCATAGGTATTTGAAATGAAAGACCTTTGTGAGCTTCATTACTACCTAGGATTGGAGGTGTGGAAAGATTCTGGTCAAACTTTTCTAACCCAAGGAAAGTATGCTAGAACCCTATTGGAAAGCTTCAGAATGGAACAATGTAAAACAACAGCAACACCATTGCAACAGAACCTCAAGCTAAGCAGTGACGATGGCACAAAATAGGTGGATGGCACTTTGTATAGACAGCTAGTCGAAAGTCTGATCTATCTTACGACAACTAGGCCTAATCTGGCATACTCTGTTAGTGTGCTGAGCCAGTTTATGTCCAAACCACTTGACAGTCACAGGAATGCAGCAAAATGTGTGTTGAGGTACCTTAGTGGTACTTGTAATTATGGTCTTTTATACACTGACATTTCTAATGTTACTTTAGCAGGTTATTCAGATTTAGATTGGGCAGGCAACCTGGATGATCGTAGATCCATCATAGGATATGCATTTAGTATTGGATCCGGGGTTATTTCGTGGAGTAGAAGAAAGCAAAGCACTTTAGTATTATCATCATGTGAAGCCGAGTACCAGGCATTGTGTGCAGCTACATGCGAAGCCATCTGGTTGAGGAGATTTCTCAGCGATGCAGGCGAAGGACAAACAGAAGCAACCAACATCAAAGCTGACAACCATAGCACAATAAAACTTGCATACAGTCCAGTTTTTCATAAGAATACCAAACACATTGATACTCAGTTTCATTTTGTACGAGAAAATATACAGTCTAAGGAAATCTGCGTGGATTATTGTAATACTTGTGATAATTTAGCTGATATCTTTACTAAGCCTCTAGGGAGAGTAAATTTTGAGTTATAGGGATGTTAGGTGTGCAGAATAACCCTTTCTCCATTAAGGGGGGGAGTTAGAAATAATGGAGAAATGGTTATGTGCTTGTAAAGCATCTTCTTAGTTTAGGAGTAGTTGCTAAAATTTAGGAGGTTGTTTACAACTACCTATTTTTCACTCATGTATTTAATATGTAATATTCATTCATGTATGTAGTGTGAGTGAATGAGAGATAGAGTCCCCTCCTTGTTTGAGTGCAGTCTCCAGGTGATGTACACACCTGTGAGCTGCAACTCCTTTTAATTAATTCAAAGTTATTATTTTTATCTATACAACCTAAGAGAGTTTCTTGGGGTGATAACAATTCGATGCACCTACCTTAACTAAACACGATTTACTTAAATTTATCTACTTCACATATATATTTTCTCAATATATATCAAGCACTTGTATAATGTATTGACTCAGTATATGTAACAAATCTACGTTGACATTTCAAATATTCCTATTATATAAATAGGAAAATGCCGCCTAAATTAAAGTAAATTGAGACGCTGACACTAAAAACTCAATTTACTCAAATTGTTTAGATTTAAAACTCACCGTATGCATGTGTGATAAGAGCGTTACGATACAATTTGCTGAGAGTCGAAGTTCATTATCAATTCAATGAATGAAATGAGTCGATGGAACCATTTACCAAACTATTATCGCACTCAATATATGTGCTGGTTCGAGAGTCATGATATTAAGTATTGTATGTGCTGGTTAGAAAGTCATTACTATAAATTGTTGGATTCGAAGAAATTCAGATCCAACAACCACAAACGACCCAACATTTAACATTTAATGTGACGTTACGAGAGAACAAGTTTTCCAACAAAACAGAGTTGACGGAACCATTTACCAAATTATCACAACCATCAATAACGACTGGGCAACATGATATTAAACATTGTATGTGCTGAATCGATAGTCTTTGTCATAAATTGTTGGATTTGAAGCAATTCAGATCCAACCACTACATAGTACAAACCACCCACATTTTACACTTAATGCTACGTTACCATAAGATAAATTCTACTGCAAAACACACAAAATTATGCTGAGGTGAAGCACACAGTGTGCCTAGCGTAATACAAATGAATTTGCTCCCAATCGTTTAGACGCCGTGTTCTCCATTTGGGATTTTTATCAAACTATTGTCATACAAATGAATTTCATCCACCAGATAAAATAAACATCGCCTACAGATCAAGATTCGGATCCAAAATTACCTCCTTTGAACGCCATGGTCCTGAGTTGCCCGGCCTTGTGAGGTCTATGGGTGAGGGGCTTACCTAACGTGGGAAAATCTTCTTAAAAGAGGATTAAGTGTCGCGGGAGATTCCTTTTAGGCATATCGGATAATCAAGAACTTCATACCCCAGGGCCCACCGTTCATAATTTCTCTCCATATTCTTTATATATCATAATGACAACTTATTGCCACTTTCGACGTACAACTGAGTTAGACAACAGTTATGGATATAAAGTTATAAAGAATCTAATTACAGATTGTGTTAAATAAAAGATACAGATTAAAGATAATCAATCCTCAAACTCCAATGAAAAAATAAATAATTTATAGACCGTAACGCTCGTTTTGAAATTCTGTCGGTTTTCTATCCAGCGATCCAAAGGACGCCACAGCGCAGGTCATCGTGGAAAGTCCAGCTACATAGAACCAAAATCATTAAATTCTTACTACCGACTCCTTAATCCCACAGTCCGACAAAAGACAGGAGACCAGTGACTGGCTTCAATACGCATCTGGCTAACGACAACTCCACTTTTTGTATATATTCACATAGTATAACATACACTGATCTTAGGGCAAGAGCTAAATGTGCGACTATTGAAAATTTAATGCCCTTGACATGGGGCGGTGTTTAACACCATATAACAC
>APFE030553270.1:35497-82859 GCA_000404065.3 Pinus taeda
ATAGGAGCCTCAACGATCCAAACCTGTATACCAAGATAAATAAACAGAGGCAAATCATTTTGATTTCTTTGTATGTGGATGACATGATAATAACATGGAATGCAGATAATTTGATCAAAGAAATCAAGCAACAAATGTCACAGGTATTTGAAATGAAAGACCTTGGTGATCTTCATTATTGCCTAGGATTGGAGGTGTGGAAAGATTCTGGTCAAACTTTTCTAACCCAAGGAAAGTATGCCAGAACCCTATTGGAAAGATTCAGAATGGAACAGTGTAAAACAGCAGCAACACCATTGCAACAGAACCTCAAGTTAAGCAGTGACGATGGCACAAAACAAGTGGATGCCACTTTGTATAGACAGCAAGTGGGAAGTCTGATATATCTTACGGCAACTAGACTTGATCTAGCATACTCTGTTAGTGTGCTGAGCCAGTTTATGTCCAGACCACTTGACAGTCACTGAATGCAGCAAAATGCGTCTTGAGGTACCTTAGTGGTACTTGTAATTATGGTATTTTATACACTGACATTTCTGATGTTACTTTAGCAGGTTATTCAGATTCAGATTGGGCAGGCAACCTGGATGATCATAGATCCATCACAGGATATGCATTTACTATTGGATCCGAGGTTATTTCATGGAATAGCAGAAAGCAAAGCACTGTAGCATTATCATCATGTGAAGCAGAGTACCATGCGTTGTGTGCAGCTACATGCGAAGCCATCTGGTTGAGGAGATTGCTCAGCGATGCAGGGGAAGGACAAAGAGAAGCAACCAACATCAAAACTGATAACCAGAGCAGAATAAAGCTTGCATACAATCTAGTTTTCCATAAGAATACTAAACACATTGACACTCAGTTTCACTTTGTACGAGAAAAGATATAGTCTAAGGAAATTTGTGTGGATTATTGTAATACTTGTGATAATTTAGATGATATTTTTACTAAGCCTCTAGGGCGAGTAAAGTTTGAGTTATTTAGAGGGATGTTAGGTGTGCAGAATAACCCTTTCTCCATTAAGGGGGGGAGTTAGAAATAATGGAGAAATGGTTATGTGGTTGTAACGTACCTTCTTAGTTTAGGAGTTGTTCCTAGAATTTAGGAGGCTGTTTTCAACTACCTATTTTTCAGTCGTGTATTTAATATGTAATATTCATTCATGCAATGTAGAGTGAATGAAAGTGAACAAGAGAGAGGGAGTCTCCTCCTTGTTTGAGTGTAGTCTCCAGGTGATGTACACACCTGTGAGCTGCAACTCCTTCTGTTAATTCAAAGTTTGATTATTTTTATCTGAGCAGAGTGTCTGAAGACCTACTATGCGCCAGGTAGTAGTAGTGCTAACATACCTCAGTCGCAGGCAATAATTTTCGTGATTCACATTTGACCGCGGGATATGATTGGAATAAGGCATTCTCATCCTTATGATTGGAATAAGGCAGTTCAGGGTTGACTAGATGTGTATCTTGATGAAGGGTAGTTATCTTGACTGAAGATGCATATCGATTTGCTCTTTTAGCATATATGCGCAGGAGCTTCCATCCTAAAGTCCCTTCCTTTATTTTGAAGGAATTGAGTTGTGAAAAAAATGTGTACAACCAAGGCATCTGAATCGGTGTTGCCTTGAGTTTCCTCTGTTTTATAGAGGGCATCTGAATCAATGTTGCTTTCAGATTCCTCTATTTTTCGTTTTTCTTTCTGATTTGCTTGCAGATTCCTCATTCTCCTCCAATCCAAAGTCTTCATGATGAGATGTCTCTACTTCTTTTCTTTGCGGTGTTCGCAGAGTGAAATCCCCTTTCATCGATTACTCTCCGATAGAGAAACTTCGAGGATTCCCAATAGGTTTGAGATCTCCCCCTTTATTCCTTAGAATGGTGGGTCTTCCTAAAACTCTTCCTTTGAAGGGTAGATTTTCCTAAACTCGGACTCTTAGAATATCAGAGGCTGAAGACAATGGCCGTAATCCATAAGTAGTCTAGGAGCTGAGGACAAACCTCCTCTGACACGCTGTACCCAGTTACATGGTTTTTATTACTAAATGTTTATTTGAGTTCATTTTGTCCAATCCATTCATATTTGCATAGACAGTTGTAAATCAAGTCCCACAAATTTTAAATCCTTTGCAGTTAAGTTTTGAGCGAGTCATGCATAGCTTTTGGTTGAGGAGCATGGCAAGGTGTTAATTTTTTAACACAATAGTATAGAAGACGGACCAAAAAAAATTAAAATTAATCGTTCTTATATTATATAAGAACATACATTCCTTTTTATCTGCAAATGAATTTCTGAAAGAATTTTGCAGTTTAAAAGACAAATCTTCATTTATTTAGTTCACATCATTTCGATGATGAAAACATGATTTTATTACAGATTTTTAAGCATAGCAAGGATCAAAGGTGTTAACTAGTAAGAGAGGATTCAACATAACAGGTCTTAGATTAATATTTTGATTTTAACACGTTTGAATTGAGTTGTGAATCAAGAATACTTTATTTACATATCAATTATTTTCAATTACCAGTGTGAAAATTAGTATTAAGTAATATTTTGAGTTTTAACGAGTTTGACTTGAGATTTTAAGTAACAATGCTTTATTTACATTTGTAAAAAAGATATCGCCGAATTTGAAACATTTTAGCTAATGGGTATGTCTAGATTTTATATATTTATATATTTTTGGAAGAGTATAGAATTGTGAATCATCATTATATTGTTGTAGATCTGAAAAATTTAACAAAATTATTATTATTTCATAATGGATTATTATATAATTTGTCATTTATTTTGTTAATTTTTGAATGAAATAATTTGAGGAAATGGTTTGGAGGACCCAATTTAATTTTTTCATCTCTCTTTGCATATTTTCCTAACCAACCTGATAATTTATTGGCCAAATTATTAATATAATTAAACTCGGTAAAATAATTTGAAGCGTTAGTTATAATTAGTGCTTAACAAATGAGACACTTTTCAAATGAAATTAGAGGCCATCAAACATTTTTCAAATCAAATTAGAGGCCAAACCTTCATGAATACTTCTTATAAATGAAGATCCATCTAACCCAAATCCTACCATTTTATATTTTGATAAATTCATTAGTGATAATAATCCCCAAGAAATTACACAATGATTCTGTAGGCTATCATTGATTTTCAAAAAACCAATAAGTTTTGTTGCACGTGGGCATATTCTTTCATCCATTAGATATGTAATATATATACAATAAGGTGTAGCTCCACTATTTTATTTGTGCTTTTATCCACTAAAATAAAATAAAAAAGAATAAAACAAATTTTTGCCTTTAGTTTTTCACAATAAACTAATTTTGTTGCTCAAAAGAACTCTTTTCAAGATGCAATATTAATATAGGAAGAATAATCATTGGTTAAAGGTATAATATGTGTTACTTTGTACCTATTCAAGTCACATAAATCTTTGTACAAATCTAAAGGTAAATATTTTACAGCCACAAAATATTTAGTTTCCCTCACACATTATTTGTAATTTTGAACATCTAACATAATTTCAAAATGTCTAGTCATGGGTAAATATTATTTCCTTGATTCACTTTCTAATAATTGAACTAAATGTTTATGAGCCTAATAAACCATGACAATTTAATCCACTTAATTGAATTGTACTACTAAATTCCCTAATATATGGTGTATCTTGTTTGAATTTGATATAAAATGAACACTTAATGTTGTTTTCATCATCTAAACCTATTATAAGATATGCACATATATGTATATATTGTTAAAATGGCTGAAAGCACTCATACATTGCACACAAAGGTGTATGCCCTCAACACACACACTTTACATTCATAGATTACTATACTATATAGAGTTTCTGAGATCTAACTTATTGCTAACTTAGAAGGAGAGGTTGAGAAAATTTCTCAACCATCTCAAACCAACATCTCAAATATAAGATGTAAGCATTAAATCCAACATCCCCTCTTAATGCTTACATTACATAAATTTATTGAAATCATCCACAAGCAATAAAAAACACAATCATTCTTTAACTGATTTACAACTTAGCAGTATAGACTCCATCAACTTGCCTCATAACCCTCGTAAAGGTGTAGTTGACAAGTTAGATTCCTGACTCTTGAACTCTCAAATCAAGGACCTCTTGAAGTCAATCACTAATCAAGGACCTCTTGAAGTCAATCACTAAACAACTTCCCAAGCGGTGGCATAACCTCACTAGAAGACCACTCCCATGTCTTTAATGAATGAGGGGTTCTTCCCAAGATATGCAACTACAGTACTATCTAGACAACCATCCATGTTGAGTCTTTTGACTCAGGTGTTTTTAAGAGGTTCAAATTCTTCATTGAATTCATCATCACAATTCAATAGATATTCATCTATAACTATATTTCCTAATTCTTTTCCTAATTCTTTCCTCTTCCGCCATTCCATAATGTATGCCCAATTTTCCCCGCATAACGCACATGCTAGCACACTTCCTCATATGGATGGTCACTTATATGCAGGTAAGCATTTTGACTATAGATCTCTCCCACTGCGATAATCAACATATTTATTGCTTTCGAATAACGGTTCTACATATAATTAACAACCATCAACAATTCTACCTATATCACAGAAATCGCCCACTTATCACACCGTCAACAACCAGACCACAAAAAATGTCGCGTGTTTGATCCATGTTAAGGTCAAGAGTTGAGCCTATCTCACACACGCTGATGTTAGACTGCTTGATACAGAGGCGCCCACTTATGAAACAACTCCACTGCTTTAAATAAACGAGCCTTGAACACAGGCTAGATAACATTGGGCTCACTGCACTGCATCAGACCACAACACACTTCACTTATTCAACGACTTGACTCAAAACAGGCTAGCGCACAGACTTGATATCAAATAAACTTTGCTTCTCTGGTCAAATAAACTTTGCATCTTCGATCAGCGCACACTCCATCGCTTGTGAATACAACATAACTTGCCACGCAGCCAGCGCCTCCTCTAACAACAAATTCGTCATACAACTAGCCCTTCCGTCTCTCCTTGTCGCAATAAACATGCCCTAAATTTGAGAATTTTAGTTCCACAGATTTAGAGAGTTTAATTGAAATGAGCTATGAACCCTTCTCGTAGTCATTCCCCAGCGCAACGACTCTCTCCAATCTCACTATTATACGCTCTAAGCTCAGCTCAAAGACTGTAAAAACAAGCTACCGCTGCTCCACACTAGTCTACACATCGCAACTCCAATCCAGATGCGGTTGGCGGCTTATCCACCAGTCTGCACAAATGATTACACAGGCTTAAATGGCAGGATTTGACTTTATTGATTTTCATTGATATGTTCACGGTGATGTTTCACAGCTCTCTGCAGATCCATTCGCTCTCTGTCACTTCACCCAAATTTTTCATAATTGATCCAGCTACGCTACAGAAAAGGCCCTGCATGATTTTCCTTCAGCATAATGGAATCTCGTGTCCGTGGCTCTCGTCAGATCTCAATCTTGTAGTATATTTAATGACAATTTTTTACTCAAAAACCTCAGCCACTTTTTAGGCAAACTCAACTCCAACCATGAGTTCTGATACCATGTTAAGAATGGCTGAAAGCACTCATATATTGCACATAAAGGTGTATGCACTCAATGCTCACACTTTACATTCTTAGATTACTCTAATATATAGAGTTTCTCAGATCTTAAAAGGAGAAGTAAGAGAATTTCTCAGCCATCTCAAACCAACATCTCAAATATAAGAGGTAAGCATTAAGTCCAACATATATTTCCATCCATATTTAAATGATCTTTTGGAAGTTACCCTATTACCTTTATTTTTAGGATACATTCTTCAATATTAATCTCATCCTCAAATATTATAATTTTTTTTAATAGTTGTAGTATTTGACTTCAATTTAAATACATCAACAAGTGTTATTTGTCTTCCATATTTTTTTAGATCAATCAATTTAGATATTTCTTCTTACAAATTATCCTATTTAACAGATTACCATATTTTTAATGAAGATTAAATCATGAAAGTTAAATTCGATAAAGTTCCCAAAAAAATGTAATAAATGGTAAAAGAAACAATTTCCTTGTAATATCATGTAAAAAGAATGTTACAATTCAACAAATAATTCAATTATTATTCAATAAAACCTAGATATATTTTAATTTACCATTATCAATCCTATTTTATTGGCACAAAGCCTAAGTGTATTTTGGTATCTTAAATTTTCATTAACAAAATGTATTTTAGTTTTTCATCACTAATCACAAAGTTTGGTGTATTTTGGTAGGCAATTTGTTTTTAAATAATTTATAAATGATCCTTATCAACTATTTTAAACTTTCATTTTTTTTTACAAGTGGTTTGGAAATTGGAGATGGATGAAAACTAACAAAATAAGAATATAGTTTTTATTTTTAAACAAATTAATAAGATACCATTTTAAGTTTGTAAAATTTTTAATATTTGTTTTTTTAAACCAGAACTAAAAATAGTTAATTTATTAAAAGATAATGAGTTAAAGTTCAGTTTAGATACATGCTTTGCATAAGTAAATTGAAACTAGTGGACATGGTCGGAATGGAGTATGTATCAATGATCGTCTACAAAATTCTAACATTGAAGCTTATGAACAAAATGTTATAATATATACAATATTCCACTATATGTGACGAAATATTCAAAATATTTAAAATATGTAAGTATTTGTAGGACAAGCTGTATTTATATAGAAATATTTGAATTACATGAGATGATATGACATTGATATCAAAGTTTGTATGCAATGAATAGACAACTCATATACACATGTCAAATAGTCCAAGATATTTAGAATAGAATGAAAGATTCTATTTTTGGAATAAGAGTATATTGAATAAATATATGAATGAAGAATATGATTTGGTTACAAATGAGGGTCCCATATATATACTTAGGTGGGTACCTTTCATGAACAATCATGTCTTTTGAGACACGCTTCTTCAGTATACTAATCATTGTTAACTATTAATTATTAATTATATTCACTAATCATTGTTAAGTATTAATTATTAATTATTTACATTCACATTCACAATTGTTGACCTAATAAAAAACAAAATTTACGAAGCATCAAAATGTTACATTAAACCATAAGGAATTATTCCTCCACTTTGATTTTTGAGTCTAGTCATTAACTATTAAGGAAGGGTTACATAGCCTTTTTTTCCCATGCCAAAGTTCACCTTGATTTAGGGTTGAACCCAAATTAGCCATATGAATAGTATTGGAGTTGTTTGATTTGAGAATATGGAGACATTACTTCTTAGGGATACATTGATACAAAGGATAAATCTAGTTGAAAATATGACTTAGATTTGTGTATGAGGAGAGAAATACTAAATATGAATAGTGACTTATATTCAAGGAACCACTAAAAACAATAGTCTCATGAATTCCTAGATTCAGAATTTGTCTTAAACCCTAACACAAGGCATATGCTTCAACAAAGTTGTTGAAAGTGTGACCTAAACCCCAAACCCCAAACATATCTATGTTCTTGATTTTTTGAATAAAAAATTGAACAATATTTTTAAACATGGAAATTTACCCCACTTTATAATACCATGACATATCAATACCACATATTAAAAAAACATAACTCACTTCATATAGCACTGATTTATATAATTATTTTTAAAAATCAATTTAATTAAAATGAAAAAAAATATAATTAATTTAGATATAAATCTCAACTTCTAATTTAAATATATTACCATGATATTATAAACGGTCACATAAAAATTAAACTAATAAGTTAAAAATAAATTAACAGGATTATTATAAAATATCACATAAAAATTAAACTAATAAGTTAAAAATAAATTATACGCTCGTGATGGAACGTGAAGTTAAAATGGATGAAAGGCATCCCATATTTAATGGGAATACAAAACATAAAAATCAGATAATTAACCAATTTCGCGTTGATGTCCTCACAAATGTGGAAAATTACACAATTTTACCGTTAAAAGAATAGGTAACAAATAATCAGCAAATAAGGCAGACAATGAATCTGTAGATGAATGGATCCATCTTGTTTTTTTGGTTGGAAATATTGTATATTTTTCCATATTTTACATGAGTTTTTATTTATAATATAAATAATATGTAATTTTTCCTGGTAAAAAAACAAGATATTAAACCTTGTAATTATATCAAGATTGAAATATAATTTCCCTTCTAATTACAAATTCTTGGTCAAATTATTTGTGAATTACTTTGCCAGAATTTGTAATGGGTTCTCTTCTGAAAATTAGGTGATTCAGGTTTGTTTCCAGGGAAGAAAAGAAATTTGGCCAAGTATGGACTCTCCGTAAGAATAAAATAAATAATAAGTATTAGCCAACTGTACATTTAGCTAACCACATACATTATTTGCAAAAAAAGGGCCTTGAAGGATTATAATTCCGCGCAGTCTGAGATCCACAGCGACTTGCAGCCCATCAATGCATGTGAAGTACATAGACTGAATCTTCTGAAAAAAAAGAAGAAGTACATAGACTGAAATAATGGAATTTCCTCACCTGAAACTGAGTTTGGGTAAGAATAGAATAATAAAGTTGAGTTCGACTCGCCCACGTACATTATTTGCCCAAATAAAGGTTTCGTAGGACCATAATTCCACGGGCAATCATCGCGACTCGCGAGCACCAGGGGCCATCGCTGTGAGTGAAGTCCCTAAACCAAAATTAACGCATCAGGAGATGCAGATTTCAAAAGTAATTTCCTGTAAAAGAATTTTGGAAATGTCAATGAAGCTTTCACTTTCTAAATTAATTTGCAGGGAATAAAGCCTTGATCACATGGAATTACATTTTTTTCACATTTTTAGAAAGTTCAATGCTTTATCACATCGAATTACAATTCTTTATATTTTTAGAAAGTTAATTTTAGTACGATAGTTTTTAGAATCAGCATAATATAGATTTAACATAAGCAGAAAGGGATCTTATTTTTTCATATGAAATTATGAACCTATGTTATTTAAATATTTTGTATAGTTATTTTTTTTTAATTTATATTTGGATCAATATAAGTAAAATTTCAACTTTGAAGAGTTACACACATCACAGTGGGCTGTAGAATGAGCCTCTCTGTTCAATTACATCTTTTCACATTTTTGGACATGTCAAGCCTTCATCACATCGAATTACAGTTCTTTACATGTTTAGAAAGTCAGTTTTTGTTGGTTCTCATGTTTCCCTAGCTTGGGTTGTGGTTCTCATGTTTCCCTAGCTTGGGTTGAGTTATTAGTCTCGTAGCCTTGGTTGGACAAATGCTTTGGAGCCTTGGAACAACTTGGTTCGAGTTACTAATCAAGTAGCCTGGGTTGGAAAAACACTCTGGAGCCCTTGGTGGGTTGACTTACTAGTCATGTAGCCTTGTTTGGACATATTCTCTCTAACCCGGTAAAAGTTGTGGGTTGAGTTATTAGTCCCATAGTCGGGTTGGACAAATGCTTTGCAGCCCTCGATCGCTGGGATAGAGACCAATCAAGTGATGGTTTTGTGATGTTTGAGTTGTATTTGTCCTATAACATGCTACATAGTAGTATTCCATCTTTCATTGGGGACTTGCCAAAATTGAGAAACCTAGAAGTCCTCAACATCCATATAATTTTTTTGTCAAAGGCATTGCCAATGGATTTGGCCTATCTCATGAAGCTCAACTATCTTGACCTCAGAAGAAATCAATTCTCAAGTAGCATTCCTGGTGAGTACAGGAAGCTAAAATATGTATAATCTCTTTTTATAGATCAAAATAGTTTAAGTGGAAAAATGCCTAGAGAAATTGGAAAACTGAGGAATTTGAGAACACTTTCTTTGTCGTTCAATTCATTCGATGGTGTGATTCCTCCCGAGATAGGAAATTTGAGCAACCTTGTATTCCTAGATATCAATAGTTGTGCTCTTAGTGGTGCAATTCTTTGGCATATTGGTGCTCTTCAAAATATCGAGATGTTGTTTCTGTATGGAAAATGCCTCGCGGACCCTATCCCTCCTCAACTAGTCCAACTTGTGAGCTTAAAACTCCTAGATTTATCCTAGAACAAACTACATGGCAAGATTCCAGTTTCCATTGGAGACTTGTCAAAATTGGATTTTTGGCGGATTTCGGGGAATAATTTTATGGTTCTCGTGCCTCAGTAATTGGGTGTAAGTGGAAAGATAATGGAACTTTTTCTTGATTCTAACAGAATCACTAGTTCCATTCCTCCAAACCTCTACAAGGGCGGAACGGTACACAAATTATTTATACCAAATAATTTTTTTTTTGGCTTAGTTCTTGAGTCTCTAGGTATATGCAACTCTCTCGCTGAAGTCCACATGGGGAAAAATATTTGAATGGATTGATTCCTATAGGATTGTTATACTTAACTATGTTGACTTGGATCAAATTGGAAAATAATAATCTTAGTGGAGTATACCTCACGTAATGTGTAATGTATCCTCGACGCTGCTGACAATGATAATTTCCAATAATCATTTGTGTGGATCTATTAATTAGTCCATGTGGAAATAATATGCTTTGAAGCAACTTGTGATTGATGAAAATTAACTAAGAAGTAATGTTCCACCAAAGGTTATCCAATTGGGTTAAAATTGAACATATCGATTTCAGCGAAAAAAAGGTTTTATGGTATGATTACTATAGAGGTTAGCAACTGTAGTGCTCTGATATACATTAATCTCGACACAAACAAGTTGTATGGTAATGCTCCCTCAAATATACATGTCTGCTTAAAATTGAGCATATTGATTTCAACAAGAACAACCTTTCTAGTATGATTCCTAAGCAGATAAGCAACTTCATTTCTCTTACTTACATTGATTTCAATGCAAACATGTTGCCTAGTAATGTTCCCTTAGATATTGGCCATATGGGTAAGTGTGAACGTATCAATTTGAAAAAGAACAAGTTTTCGGGTAAGATTCCTATGGAGATAAAAAATATTTGGTTCCATAACATATATTAATATTAGTACAAATAGGTTGTCTGGTATGATTCCCACAGAAATTGGTAACCTTATTTATCTTATAGAAATTGATTTATCCAAAATGAATTCAACATTACCATCCCAATGGAAATAACCATCATAAGCAATATCCACTTCTAAAACTATCAAGAAATCACTTCAACGAGAGCATTTCCACAAAATTTGTGAAAATGACAAACTTCATCACCATGAATTTCTCTTAAAAAAACATTTCTAGCCTTGTCTGAGAGGGCATGTTTTCTCATTTAAATCCAATCTCTTTCATAGGGAACCCCTACTTATGCAAAGAACAATTGGCCAGTTGCAATTCTAGTGTCAAATGGTCGCCCGTCCAAGTACACTTCAAGCTTGTGTTTCTCTTGCCTCTCTTATTGCTTGCAATTTTCTTCTTCTATTCATTAATGTTTGAAATTTCAGCAGTCATAATTAAGAAACCCCGAAATAAAGGATTTGAATTAGCTTCCAAGCCTCCCTAACCCCATACAGAATATTAAAACAAAATCTCATAACTGAAAGAAATTGGACTTATCACCTCAAGCCCTATCACAAAACTAAAATCAAGACCACTTTCCAAGTAGAGAGTAATTGACCCGAGTTTTAGTGTAGGGAGTTGTAAATGACACCCACACCAACCCATTGTACTCCAACATTCTAAGCATCTACACATAGACCACACCTCAAATGAAACTCCACAGCTTCCATCAACACCTTCTCAAGTGATCTATTTTTGTATGATTAGTTTTGTTGTGCTAATAACAATTATAGATTTATAAATATATGCTTGCCTCTTTCTTTTTGTGTTGAGGTTTCCTTAGTTGTTAGTGCTTACAAACAGGTAAATTTCCTTAAGTTAAACAAGACATTCATGAGCAAAATACTTCAGAAAGAAATACTGAACAACAAACATGTACAATGTAGCAAACCATCAAAGAGACACATTAACACAGTGTTTTGATGAAGGAGTTCACCCCTCTTGGGCTACATCTCTTTGGTCCATCTTCCATGGCTTGGGCTTCTGTATTAGCTCAATGTCGAAAAATGTTGTTTACAAAGCTCTAAGGCTCCTGATATCTTCCCCAATGTGTTCAAAATTTCCAAAATAACCAAAAATAATTATTGGATCTCTAAACACTGACTTTGGATGCTCTAGGTATGGCCCCCTTCCCTGGTGACTCTAGGCTTCCCTGAACTTCCATGTGGAAAATTCACTTGTAAAAGTCTTCTATTGCCTCTGAAACCTATATCAATGTCTTCACAAGGTCGAAATAATCCAAAATTAACTATTCATTTTCCAAAATTGGTCGAAAATTGAGCAAGATATGCTTCATCTAATTTTTCCCTTGGAAACCCCGCTAAATCTGAAGAGACTCCAGTGAAGCCCACCAAGTTTGGTGGTGGTTCCAGATTTAGTGGCTCCACCATAAAGGCCACCAACTTTAGTTATGGATTAATTAATGTTAATCTTGATTATGGCGCTAATCGTGCTTAGTGCTTGGTCGCATGGGGAGGGCACTGGCCCACAGGGTTGTCTCCCTCCTTCCCCCACCGTCGAAAAAAACATCAACTTAAATAAATGTTTGTGGCTTTTGTTTAACAAACATATGTTTGGTTCAACAGTATTGTAGTGGAGTTAGGAGGGGGAGGTCATGGGTTCAACCCTCCGCTCCCTCATATATTTTTCCACATATATATTGCGCCACCATATAGTTCGTGGACTTTAACTATACGATAAACATTTAAATGCACCATTTTATATGTATGCAGATTTGGGTTATGGTTTAGAATATGTGTTATTATATATATATATATATATATATATATATATATATATATATATATAATATATATAACTAAGCAAAATCATATTCCAACTTAGAGCCAGCTAGGTAATTTCACCTTCACATAACCAAACTGGAAAATCCAGAGGTGACACTTGTCACAGCTTCATTGGGCGAAAACTGAAGAAGATTCCTCTTGCTGACTGGATTGCCATGTCATCATTCTGTCCTATTCAGCAATTTTTTTTTAGCTATTTAGGAAAATGAACAACAGGCCTTTTCTCCTTCATCCAAACTCCATTTTCAGTGAAATGAATTACGTTGCGATCATCTTGATGAGATGGATGTAGTTGTATAGTTTTCAAGCCAATGAACTTTGATTTCTGCGCTAAATACTGAGCACCTGATCATTCCTCCACGCTGTCATGGATGAGATGCATCAATATTTAATGTGAATACGAAATGTAAATATTAGATAGAGATTAATAAGGTTTGTTGCACCCTTTCTTAATAGAATCCTGATTGATATTGACACAAATATGGGAAATCACACAATTTTACAGTATCTAATTATATGAAAACTAAAGTACAATTTCCTTTCCAATTACAGATTCTTGGCCAAATTATGTGTGAACTTTTTTTTTTGGCTACCAATATTTGTAGTTGATTCTTTATCACATCATTTATTGTTTATATTTCACATCATTTTATGTTTATCTTTTAGTTTTTAAAAAAAATATTAATTATAATTAAACTATAACATTAGGCAATTTCTCTTCAAAATTTCTATAACTAACACGGCAAATTATCTTCTGAAAATTAGGAGATTCATTTTGCTTCTAAATAATTCCATGGTTCCATCAACCATGGACTCTAGAGAATAATAAAACAATAAAGTTCAGTTCGTATTGGCCAACTGTACATTTAGCTACGTGTGAAGCACTGAACTGAAATGAAGTCATCGCAAAATTAATTTCTTCATTGACCAATGACCCTTGATAAGAATAGAATAATAAGGTTGAGTTCCAATTTGAGCAATTGCAGCGACGTACATTATTTTGTAGAAATAAAGTCCTATAATTCCACGCGCCTTTGAAGTAATAAAGGTTTCATAGAACAATAATTTCACGGGATCTGAGAACCATCGTTGACTAGAATAAAGGTCTCGATTATTCCACGCGCTCTAAGAACCATCGTTGACCAGCAAGCAGAGCTCGAATTTAAAATTTCTTCTATGGCTAGGGGAAAATTTAAGCACAGTTATGTACATTTAAGTTTTATGCACATTTATGAGTTAATTTTTTTTTGTTATATTAAGTTCCACGCAATAGCTTCCATATAAAATATAATTGTGATTATACTTAGGAGAGGTAGGTTAATTAGTTTGTGTGGATGGCTACCAATAGGTTCAAATTTTAAGGGTTGCAATTAAAGACGAGAATCATATTTGAGAGAATTAAATTATTTCAAAATAGATTTTTTATTTTAAATAAAATTATTAATATCTAAATAGCATTTAAAAAATTTACTCAGGTTCTTGGTAATAATTCGAGGTAATTGATTAACAAAATTTGAGGCAATTGAATAACAAATTTTGAAAATAGAAATTATGGAGAACATTATAGTCAATTTATCATAACGAGAATCAAAAGAGGATTGCCATTAGTATTTGTGTAACATGTAAGAAATTTGATCAGGCTTCTTTATAATAATTTGAGGCAATTGATTGACACATCTTGAAAAAACATGATAGGCCATATTGTTGGATAAACAATAATTCCAATACTTATCGCATTAAATGTTCAGTTGTCTCGATGTTTCTGGAGATTTTTTAGCACTTTTAAAAAGCCATAGCCACGAACAATGTAGGCAATTGAGAAGCTTCTTCACTGTATATAAAAACCTTTCTTTAGTAATCAAATGGATGACCAATGTATTCAGTATGTGTGAAGCTTCTTCACTATGTATAAAAACCTTTCTTTGGTAATCAAATGGATGGCCAATGTATTCAGTATGTGTGTTCTCTGATTGGTATCAGAGTGAGATGAGAGTGTGATTCTATGTTCTCTATAAGCTATCAGAGTGTGAGATCGCTGAGTGTTGGCCATGGAATCCCCCCACCCCGAGGCATGTTTTGGGGCTCAAAGCCCATGTTTTTGACCGAATAGTGTTTTAAAGCTCCGCGAATTGCGGGCGCAGAAGTATGTTAGAGTCATAGCGCTATCCGCCCTAGTTTTGAATGTAATGTCAACCTACCCATGGTTTGCGGACCATGGGATTTTATAACTAGAGCGAGGCTCTAAGTAGATAGGAGACATAGAATAGAGGATGGGCATGAAAATTCTTAGTGATTAAGTCGAAGTGCAAAGTGTGTCTTGGGTCGTAGAGTAGGAGAAGGCTCTATAGCTGAGTGCGCAGAGGCCTAGTAAAGTCCGCAACTAAGTGCGTAGACCCTTGCAGTTGAGTGCGCAGGGCGGAGTCAAGTCTGTAAACAAAAAAGATATTAATAAAGAAAAGTTTGGTATCAATTTGTGTACTTGTTTCTGGATTAATGCATGTTTGATATGAATTGCAAATATATTGGTTATTTATTGCGCGCACATGTACGAATGATTTATATTACTAAATACAACTTAACACATATAAATAAGCTAAGTTAATCAACTAACAGTGGAATAACAGTAAGGACTTGGGTAATAACAGCGTTTGGCCCCCGAGTAGGGCTGCGTGGAGGCATCAGTTTTGGCTGCAAGGTATGGGACAATGCGCGTAGCGATGTGCACGGAGGGTCAAACCGCGGACCCTTTTGAACTCATCCGACACCTCTAGGGTGCGAAAACCTAGTTCTCGCACCCTCCCATTCTACTTTGCGTGAGAACTAAGTTCGGGCACTCCGTGGAATGTTGCCGAAAGGGCGAGTAGTACCAGGATTTATTTGGCTAGATGACCTCTGAACCTGGGTCAGGCCCCAATAAGCCAACACTGAGGGTGTTGCATAGTGCCTGTGTGTAGCAAATTAGTTAAGCTTTGGTGGAGAGCGTATTGGTCGAGAGTGTGTGCAGCAAATTAATTAAGATTTGGTGGAGAGCTTATTCATAGAGAGTTTGTGCAATGAATTAATTAAGCTTATTAAGGTTTGGTAGAGAGCGTATTGGCAGAGAGTGTGTGCAACAAATTAATTAAGCTTTGGTGGAGAGTGTATTGGCATGAGTGTTACACAATATTTTGTCACCGACCTTGCATCCCCTGATCCCAAGTAGAGTCGGTCCTTGAATGGCATTTGTTCTGTGTCATACATCAAAATATGTGTCCATATCCTCCACATCACTCAAGAAGATCAACCATGCTCAATAATCCTGAAGTTGACCCTTTTTGCCTATATTTCAAGATCGTCGCAAGCCACAAGTATTCTGTCTATGATGATGGACCAAGTGAACCAGAGCCTTGCAACATCGTCGCAAGAGTACATCTGTTCTCTGCGGCGGTCGAATTTTAGGGATCGTTGCAAGCCATCAGTATCCTATTTGCGATGATAGCCCTGAATACACTATTGCCTCACAATGTCGTCTCTGAGTCTTAGTGTTTGAATCGCGACAACCTAGATATGGCGAATTAATTCAAACATAATGCTTCTGGGTGGTTCTGGAACTGGTTGTTGGGTCAAGGAAGTTTGCCTTTCCTCATTTGAGAAGGTGGTTCTACATTTTGAGTAACCTTCCATGAAGATAAGCTCCCTCTCCCTCATTTATGGAGGCTCCTCCCCCGATAAAAGCATCCTCCATTGCTATGATCAACTAGTTTTTGGTAGTGAGCAAATTAGCTAGTTTTTGGTGCTAGATTGATAGTTTGCAGTGTGAATCGCTGATAGTCTAGAAATTGGTTGTGGATTGCCTTAGCCTTATACTAGTGCTTTTGGGTGAGAGAGAGAGAGTTATCAGCCTTTTTGGGAGACCTTTTTACAGTGAATGCTTGTAGAGACATATTGACTAGACCCTTCAAGGAAGCTTGCGACGTCAAGGCATGGTTGTAAGCTTTACTTTTGCTCATATTAATACAATCAATGGTTGTTTCCTATATCTTGTATGAAATATATGTGATAGCTTATGGTTCCTTGACTCTGTAAGTAAATAGTTCATTGTTGTGCTCTATTATGTGTTTCGTTGTTCTCTTATGTTGTTTCAGGTGAATCACTCATCAAGGAGAAGGAAACGATAGCTGGAGTAGCGTAACAAAGACTGCATCGAACATTGGAATAAGGTAGGCTCTTTCAATGATGACTATTTAATGAAATTAGCTGTTGTATTTCTCTTGTTGTGACTGGACCCACTCTAGGGCTAGAGGGGTTGCCTCTGTCCGCAGAGCGAAATTTACCCACATCATAGTGAGGTGAGCATTTTGTGTGCCAGTGTGGGAGAAACAATTGTGTATCTTAATTAAGCTTTGGTGGAGAGTGTATTGGCGTGAGGTTGAGTGTTGAGTGTTGAGTGTGTAGTGAATGTGGGAGAAATAATTGTGTAGTCGTTGTGTGGAGAAATCTGCTCATTTTGACTACGATAAAGGAGACAACACTAGTTCGTGAGACTCACTGGAGGGAGTCTTATGCTACCAGAGAAATGGAGCCAAATATTTCTAAAAAGGAGTTAGCGAAGCTCGAAGACAAGCTAGTGAGGTGAGCTTTTGGTACAAGAGATTTTTTTATCTGCTCAGATTTTTTTGTGGAGAATATTGAAAAGTTTGGGAAAAGTTTTTTTCATTATGTTGTTGGAATTATCGTTGATGCATGAACAAGTGGGGCAACCTTTGGTTAACGATCGGTGCAATATTTCTGGTAAACAAAACATCATTTTTTTTCATTCTTAATAGTGAGTTCGGTGGGCACTATGAAATGAAGTTTTGGGTGTGTAAAACTTTGATTTGTGTTCAGTGGGCACTATGAAATGAAGTTTTAAATGTGCATATTTTAAAAATTGGGGTTATTTAAGGTGAAAATGGTTTTTCTAAATGAAGAATAGTTGGTGGCAGTTGTGTTCTTTGGGGTTTTAAGTTCTTGGAACTTTCCAACTCAGTAATAAGTGAATTTTGGTCTTAAAAATATATTTGCAGTTAAATTTCAACTAAGTGAAAAGTGTTGTGGAGTGTTGATTAATGATTGGCTTCTTAATTTTTATTTTTTTATTTTTAAATTGGCATTGTTATTTTAGAAAGAATCTTGAAAGATTGAGGGCTATATGATGAAATTGGTGATTATGGAATAAAAAAAATTAATTATGACTTGTATTTAAAGAATTAAATTTGTGATTAAGGAGTCATTAAAGTTATTGTTATTTAGTGATTGGAGGATTCACAAGATTAGTATCATGGTTAATGTATTGGAGAAATCTTATTTATCTGACTCTAACAAGATAGATGGTGAAAACTATGCAAATTGAAAGTTTAAGTTATAGACTTTGATGGAAGGCTACAATATATGGACGATTGTGTCTGGAACTCAAGTCAAGCCAATGCCCCCTCAAGCCAAAGATGTTTTAATTCAAGATTGAGAGTGACGAGAAAACAAAGTGAATGTGCTTTTGCAGATGTCCGTAGGACAACATTATTCCACACATTAGAGAACGCAAAACATCCAAGGAGACATGGGACACTCAAAAATTTGTATGAGATGAAGATTACAAATCGAATATTGTATTTAACGAGCAAGATTCCTTCAATTAAGATGGAAGAAAATGAAAGTGTCAATAATTTTATTTCTAGAATTAAGGATCTAAAGGATAAATTAAGTGACATTAGTGAGACAATATCCAGTACCTATATCATTAAATGGAATGCTTGATGAATATCAAATGTTTATCACTGGTTTTTCAGCTAGAGAGAAGGCTCCTACGTTTGATGAGTTGGCAGGTATACTTATGCAGGAAGAAGAGCAGACAAGAAGTCTTAAACATAAATCTCCCAATTCAGATTTAGCATTGATGGCTAAAGGGAAGCACTCCTTCAAATGCAAACAGTGGGAGAAAAATAAAGGCAAAAAGCCACAGGTAAAATTATTTCAAGGTACACCTTTACTAAGGACAAATGGAAAATCAAGTAGAGATGATGTGTGTTATACTGTGGAAAAACTGGTCATTTTGCTAATAATTACATGAAAAGAAAGTCTAATAAATTTAAATGAAGAAGGCATTCAAGAATTTATGTTGATAGAGATGAAGCAAATAGTCATGATTTTAGCAATCTTAAATGATTTGTGTCCAATGCTACTTTATCAACATAAACGAATGATGATAATGCTTGATTTATATATTTTGGTGCATCAATCCACATGTCATGCAAAACAGATTGGTTTGATACTTATCGTGAAGTTAATAATGGCGCACACATCTATTTAGGAGATAATAGGTCACATGAAATTAAAGGATATGGTGATATAAGTGTTATGATCCCTAATGGACAAGAAAAAAAAATTCAAATTGTGGTGTATGTTCCAAGATTAAATAAGAACTTAATTTCAGTATCTACTATTACAGAACAACATTTAAAAGTTGAATTTGTGAAATCACATTGTTTGGTAAAGGATGTGCAGGACAACTACAAGGTTGTTGCAAAAGGAATGAGAGTCGGAGGATTATACAAGTTGGATGCAATGAATAATGGGCATCAATATGTAGCATCAACAGGCATGTCAAATATAGAGCTTTGGAATCAAAGGTATGGACACTAAAATCATAATGACCTAATTTTACTACAAAAGAAATTGATGGTCGAAAGCCTTCGAAATATTAAGGGTGAACACTTTGAATGTGAAGGCTGTGCACTAGGAAAACAACATAGGGAAGAATTTCTTGTACATGAAAATAGAAGAAAACATGAAATACTTGAACTAGTGCATACTAATTTATGTGGTCCAATGCAAACTAAGTCACTTGGTGGAGCATATTAATTTCTCATATTTATTGATGATAAAACTAAATACACTTGGGTGTACTTTATAAGAAATAAAAGTGATGTGTTTGAATAATTTAAACAATTCAAGAGTATGGTTGAAAGGAAAATCGGAAAGAGCATTAAAATTCTTCAATTAGATAAAGGTGGTGAGTACACTTTGGGAGCTTTTTTCAAATACTGCAAACAAAATGGAATTATGCAACAATTTATAGTACCACATACACCTCAGCAAAATGGAGTACTTGAGAGAAAGAATAGAACATTAGTTGAATGTGCTCGTAGAATGTTAAAAAGTAGAGGACTTTCTAATAGTTTTTGGGCTGAAGCTATTAGTACAGTTGTATGCCTCAAAAATAGAATCCCTGCAAAGTATCTAGAACACAAAACACCATTGGAAGCATTTTATGGTTTTAAACCTAAAGATAGTCATTTAAGGATATTTGGATGCAAGGCCTTTGCTCATATTCCTAAAGAGGATAGGAGAAAATTAGATGCTAAAGCTATCAAATGCATTTTTATTGGATATTGTACTGATAAAAAATCATATAAAATGTATTGTCCAAGTACTCACAAGGTCTTTTCAAGTAGAGATGTTATATTTCATGAGCATGAAAATAAACAAATAAAAGAAGATGAACATAATTTATGGTAGCCTCCTTATGACAACTTTAAGGAAGAAGAAGTTGTGGAATCTCAAGAAAGCATGGACATTCCATAAGAATTTCAAGAAGTCAAAGTCCACAAAGAAGTGATGAAGGCAGTCCATAGATAAGAAGAAGAGGAGAAGGTACTCCACAGTGTAATGAACATCTAAGAAGGTCAACACGTCAAACTCAAATCCCTATCACGTATAAAGATTATGCCTTAATGTCTTAAGTAATGACTGTCTTTTAGGATTTAAACTATGAACAAGCTAAAAATCATAAAGAATGGATGGAAGCTATGAAAGAATAATAGGACTCTATAATGAAAAATGAAATTTGGAATTAACAAAAATACCTGAAAATAAAGTTCCTATAGGATCAAAATGGTTGTACAAGACAAAATTTAATGCAGATGGTAGTATAGACAAGTATAAGGCAAGATTGGTTGCAAAATGTTACTCATAAAAGGAAGGTATAGATTATGAAGATAACTTTGCTCCGGTTGCAAAAATTAATACCATCAGAATAATGATAGCATTGGCCACTAAATATGATTGGATGCTACATCAATTAGATGTGAAGTCAACTTTTTTAAATGGGGACTTAAAAGAGGAGATGTATCTTGTTCAACTAGAAGGACTTGTAAAGAAGGGACAAGAACATCTTGTATGCAAGTTAAAAAGGGCCTCATATGGGCTAAAATAGGCACCCATATCTTGGTATGAGAAAATTGGCAAGTTCTTCTTTCAGCGGGGATTTAACAAAAGAAAAAATGATCCCAATTTGTATGTTAAGTTAGAAAAAAATGGAAATATAGTATTAATCTCTATATATTTTGATGATCTAATAATTAAAGAGAGTGTTGATAAATTGATTAAAGATATAAAAAAGAAGAAGTTATCACGAAAATTTGAAATGAAGGATCTTGGACATATGAACTATTGTCTAGGTCTTGAAGTATGGAGAGATGATGGAAGAACTTTAATCACACAAAAAAATATACAAATGAGGTACTAAGTAGATTTCATATGAAAGGATGTAAAGTAGTCATTGGAACAAAATATCAAATTGAGAAATGATGATGGAACAAAGGAGGCAAGTGAAACATTGTATCGACAATTAGTGGGAAGTATGAATTATCTCACTACCACCATACCAAACATTTCTTGTGCAGTAAGCATACTTAGTCAATTCATGGCTATGCCTCATGATAGCCATTGGATAGCTGTAAAAAGGGTCCTTCAATATTAAAGGGAACTGTCAATTTTGGTATTGAATATGCAATGATTGTAATGTTCAATTGACAAGTTATTATGATTTTGACTGGGCCAGAAATCCATATGATAGGAAATCCACCACTAGATACATGTTCAATATAGGATTAGGAGCTATATCATGGAGCAGTAAGAAACAACCAACAATTTCCTTGTCATCAACCGAAGCAGAGTATAAACCATTATGTAGTGCCACCTATGAATTTATATGGCTCAAAAGGATACTTGAAGATGTTTGTGAAGGTCAACAAGAACAGACAATGATCAGATGTGATATTCAAAGCACCATCAAATTGGTGAACAATTTTGTATGTCATGCAATGTCAAATCATATAGAAACACAATATCGTTTTGTAAGAGAAAAGGTCCACTCAAAGGAAATTGACTTAATATATTGTAATACAAATGAGCAGTTATGTAGCTAGCATATTCACTAAGCCTCTTGGGAAGGCCAAATTTGAGTTTTGTAGAAGTAAATTATGTGTTGTAGAAAATCCATACTATGTTGTAAGCCTAGTTGAGACTTAGACTAGTAGGCATGTCAATTAAGAGTATGTTTGTGTCTTACGTATTGTGCTATAGTGTATTTTGTGTGTTTAGCATATGGTTGGAATTAAGGGAGAGTGTTGGATAAACAATAATTCCAACACCTACCGAATTAAATGCTTAGTTGTCTTGGAGTTTTTGGAGATTTCTTTAGCTTCTTGAATACTTCATTGCCACCGACAATGCAGGCGATTGAGAAGCTTCTTCACTATGTATAAAAATCCTTCTTTGGTAATAAAATGGCCAAATTGTGTTCAATATGTGCGTTCTCTAATTCATACACCATTATATTGAAATTTTTTTTAGTTATATTAATGATAAGAATATACCAGTACATATACTCATAAACTGACTCCTTAGAATCTAACTAAGACTTTTTCATCCAAAATCAACTCAAGTTAACCTACATTTTTACAAACAACCATTAAAATTTAAGGGTGTAATTTTATTTTCACTTGTCGCTATTATTATTTTGTATTTTATATTTTTTTTTTATCAATAGTAAATATGCTTTAAAAAACTAAAATATGTCAACGATGACATCAAATTCCAATTCGAGGCCTACTCGTGAGCTCTAACATCCATTGCTGCGAGTGCAGCCCAGATACATATTTCAAAAGTAATTTCTTGGAATATTTTTTTGAAATGAGAATGGTTTGCACTTTCTAATTAATTTCTTAGAAACATATATTCACAATTTAAGACGTTTAATTCTTTTCTTTAAAACATGTCCCATTAACATTTTAATTTTTTTATTAACCATAAATATGTTGAAAAAAACTACAATATGTTCAACCTGACGTTAAAGTCCAATTCTAGGTCCGCTTGCGAGCTTCAACAACCATCACGAGGAGCCAAGCCCGTTAGTCACAATGACTGCATCCGGGGATACATAACTTTTTTTTGAAATTAGAATGAGTTTGCACTTTCAAATTAATTTCTTGGTAACATAGCCTTCACTCATGAGAATGAATTATATCTCTATATATTAGATTTGGTCTATGAGATATTAAGAATAATGAGTCAGTCACTAATATATATATATATATGAGATTGACTCTGCACTTTCTATTTAATTTCCTGGCAAGAAAGTCTTTCTCTCATGAGAATGCATTATATCTATTTGTATATTAGATGGGGTATATGAGAATTAAGAATATATACAATTGATTAGTTTTTTAATTTTTAAAGAAATATCATCTAGCACAATTTTATTAGTAAATATGGTTGATATAGGTTGAGGTCATTTTCATATGCCTATTGCCTTACGAAAGGGGGAAAATGACTTAGTTCGACATATATCAACCACATTTACTAATGTTATTGTGTTAGTTGAGGACCGATATGTGTGAGGTGGATTTTTTGACCATGGTTGAATACGGTTGATGAGTTTGACTATGGTTGATGATGTTGACCAAGGTTGAACATGGTTTGTAGAGGTTATCTAAATTTGACCATGATCAACCATTAATGTAACAAAATATTAATGTTACTACAATTTAATAATGTTGCCCATTCTTAACTAAGGTTGAGTATGTTTAACCATTTTAACCATGATTGACCATGGTTTGCCATGTTGAGCATGGAATGACTATTGTTATGATCAACCATTAATGTAACAAAATATTAATGTTACTACAATTTAATAATGTTGCCCATTCTTAACTAAGGTTGAGTATGTTTAACCATTTTAACCATGATTGACCATGGTTTGCCATGTTGAGCATGGAATGACTATTGTTATGATCAACCATTAATGTAACAAAATATTAATGTTACTACAATTTAATAATGTTGCCCATTCTTAACTAAGGTTGAGTATGTTTAACCATTTTAACCATGATTGACCATGGTTTGCCATGTTGAGCATGGAATGACTATTGTTATGATCAACCATTAATGTAACAAAATATTAATGTTACTACAATTTAATAATGTTGCCCATTCTTAACTAAGGTTGAGTATGTTTAACCATTTTAACCATGATTGACCATGGTTTGCCATGTTGAGCATGGAATGACTATTGTTATTCAAGGTTGACTATGATCAACCAGAGATGACCATGGTTAGTCACAATTGATCATCATTTACCATTGTTGACAATTATTTATGATGGGTAGCTAAAGTTGATAATTGAGAGTGGTTGATTATTGTCAACCCTCTTGAACAGAGTCAACTATGGTTGATGATTGTTGACCACGTTGAGCATAGTTATCTACAAGCTACAATAGTTGACAATGGTCAACCACTGTAAAACATGGTGACCATAACTAGTTATGGTCACCTTATATAGTCAACCTTAATATTATTATTATTAATCAACATTATTAAGCATTATTGAGATATCCTAATATTATTATTAAATATTAAATTTTATCCATAAACCGTAATATCAATATTATTAATAAAACCTATTAATACTAATATTAATGTTATTAACTTTTATAGTAATAATAATATAGTTGTCATTATTATTATTATTATTATTAAACCTTGACTTTGATTTACAAACATTAATTCGAATTTAAATAGGAACGCAAAAAATTACAGATATAATCATAAATACAAAGATGCGGCAAAAATAATACTTCATTTCATTAATATCAAAGACTGAAATATGCTTATAAACATAATGGAAATAAGACTAGCTTGGATGATGGTAGTTTATCTCTGAGAAGAAATGTGGAAAATACAAAGATGCGGCAAAAATAATACTTCATTTCATTAATATCAAAGACTGAAATATGCTTATAAACATAATGGAAATAAGACTAGCTTGGATGATGGTAGTTTATCTCTGAGAAGAAATGTGGAAGCTACATGCCTCTGAAATGTGTTACAATAAATCTCGAAGGCCTATTAATTATTGAGAAATAATATAAAGCCCTAAGCATCCAAAAACCTAACCCTAGGAGATGAAGTGCCAAAACTATGGGCCTCGTTTGGGTAAATTGGTACATCAACTTTCCGAAGTCGTAACTTTGGCATACGATATTTGTTTGACGCACAAAATACCTCGTTAGAAATATCTATTTGAGGACTACAACTTATGAACAACAAGCACTAAGTTAAGACACCTGTTAGCCCAAAGTTTCCCAAGAAAACATCGTTCAGAGCCTCAAAATGACTCCGGACGTTCAAGACCGAAAAAATGCCAAAAATAGTAACTTGTGTTACAATTAAGGAAACTGAAAAACTGAAAAAGATAGTGGTGGGGGTCTCAGTGGAATAGGCGGGTGGCCACCAACATCCACCTAGATCAAACATTGACTTCGGTTGAATAAATTTGACCTTGATTTACATTGGTCAACCATGGTTGACTATAATTCAGTATGGTTGAGTTACATTGATTGATGATGACTATGAGTGAATAATGTTGACTATTGTCAACAATGGTATATATAGAGTTAAACAAGTTTGATCATGATCAACTATCAATAATATATTCAATTTAATAATATATTCATTAAAGTTTAGGAAATCATGGTTGACTATACTAAAATGTGGTTAGTATAGTCAACCTTAATATTATTATTATTAGTCAACATATTATTATTAATAAACATCTTTAAATATTTATTGTGATTGACCAAGGATGAGTTTAGTTGACTAAGGTTGATCATGTTTCACTTTGGTCATCCATGGTTGACTATTAATTGAATATGGTCAAGTTATGTTGACTAAGGAAAACTATGAGTGAATAAGGTTGATTATTATTAAATATGGTAAATATAGGGTTTACCAAGTTTGATCATAGTCAACTATGTAAACATTGACTGTAAAGTTTGATTTTGTTTGACTATGTTTGATTATTAATATTAATCAATAATATTAATAGGTCGTTATGTTTGACCAAAGTTGAAGAGTGTTGACTGTCAAACATAATCAACCCCATTAGTAAATGTGGTTGACTAATTTTGTCATGTCACATTACAATGTTAGATAAATTGCAGTGTAATTAACATTGCAACAATGTTTATCACATTGTGATGTTGGATAGATTTCCATACCATTCCAATGTCACAACATGTTTGTTTATTAATATTAATCAATGAAATTAATATGCAATTATGTTTGACTGAAGTTGAAAAGCGTTGATTGTCAAACATAACAAAAATAGTCGAACATAGTTAACCACAATAATAAATGTGGTTGACTAATTTTGTAATGTTGCATTGTGGCATTGGATAAGTTGCAATGTAATGTAACATTGCAAAATTTTTTGTAGCATTCTGATGTCACAATATTAATAGTAATATTATTATTGGTTGTCAGCTTTATTAATAATTGAATTTAGGTTTTTGTGATCCATATCATTAAAAGTAAGAAAAAATTTAGTAAAAATCACATCATCAGAGTTTTGTCAACACGTTTCGAACCATCCATTGTGGTTCATTATCAGGATGAACAACATTGGGTGGTTCAAAATGCGTCAACAAAAAATTATTAATATTAATGTTTTTATTAATAAACATTTTAAAATTTTGATTATGACCGACCTATGATGAACTAGCGGACCAAGGTTGATAATGTTTGACTTTGTTCAACCATGGTTGAGTATAAGTGAATATGGTTGAGCTGTGAATATGGTTGAGCTATTTTGACTAAGGAAGATTATGAGTGAACAAGTTGACTCTTGTTAAATATGGTAAAATAGGGTTGAACGAGTTTGTACATGGTAAACTATTTAAACATTGACTATGAAGGTTGAATTTGTTTGACTATTACTATTATTCAATATTAATAATAATAAGTGATTATGTTTTACTGAAGTTGAAGAGAGTTGATTGTTAAACATAGTTGAAAACAATTAACCACATTAATAAAATAATGTGTTTTAAACCATATTAATATTAATACTATTAAACATTTTTAAACATTGACGATGGATGAGCATGGTTTAAACGTGGGTGAACATGGCTTAACCAAGTTCAAATTTGACCATGGTTGACCATAGTTTTCCATGATAGATTATGGATGTCTATATTCATAATGAATAACTACAATTGACCATGTTTTATCATGGTTGCCTAAGTTGACCATGTTTGACCATATTAAACATTGTTGTCTGTTGAGCGTTGGTTAACCATGGTTTTCAAAGGTTGATTATGGTGACTATGGTTGACCAAAGATGACCATGATTAGCTTAGGTTTCCCATGGTTAAACACGATTGACCATGTTTGGCAATGCTCAACCACGTTGACTAGAGTCAACTATGGTTGATAATGGTTGGCCATGGTCACCACAATTAACTTTGGTCAATCATAGTTAACCATAGTCAACCATGGTGATGATAGTTGATGATGGTTGATTTTTGCTAGACTATGTTTGATCATGTGTGACTATTGTTAAACATCATCAACTTTGTTATGCTTATAGTTAATGATTGTAATTAACTTTGGTCAATCATAGTTAACCATAGTCAACCATGGTGATGATAGTTGATGATGGTTGATTTTTGCTAGACTATGTTTGATCATGTGTGACTATTGTTAAACATCATCAACTTTGTTATGCTTATAGTTAATGATTGTTTGATAACGGTTGACCATGGTTGACTATGATTTTCCATGCTCACCTTATTTTAACATTAGTGACAATGTTTTGACTATGAGTGACTATGTTTAACAATTGTTTGGCTATGGTTAACTACAGTTAATTATATTTGTCCATGTTCACCATGTTTAAACATCATTGATTATTTTTTACCTATGACTGGATATGGTTAATGATTGTATGACTATAGTTGACCATGGTTTGAATACGATTTAACTATGGTTGAACATATTTTAACTATGACTTTTCTATAGTTGACCATGATTTGACTATGGTTACCACTGCAATGGTGGTTGTTGATGGTTAACCATATTCTGAAACCTTATGGTTTATTTGTAACTATCATATATGAACTCAATAAACCTTATATGCCACTATGGTTTGTGATGGTTCACTATAGTTCAAACATGGTCAATCATCCCCATCAACGATAGGTCAGCATGGTCAAACATAATTAACCTTGGCCATGGTCAAACATAATTAACCTTGGCCATCCACTATAGGCCACCATGGTTAGCCATGGGCATCCACTATGGTTCAATAAAGTTCACTATGGTTCACTATGGGTCACATATACATAGACCTATTGAGGCCTCGAAAATCGTTGCATCAACACGGGGGAAAACCACCCGTGACAACTCTTCTGTTTAGGTAGTGGCTCCGACTGTGGATAATGAGACTAGTTTCCCAATGAAAGGTTATTGAATGAATGTGTAATTATGATAGTGAAGTGAAATAGATGGATTTGTGGTAATGAATTAAATGGAAAACATATGCATTAATCTACTCTATAACCCATGATTGTTTAACATTTATCTGGATGCGATCTATAATGATTTTCCTTAGTAAATGAAAATATATATTTCTCAAACACTAATGGAAATGAAAATATTTCAAGATGATTACTTTGATTAAATAGTTAATCAAAATAACGTGTATAATTCATATCACATTCAGAATATCAAAGCAAATTGTTTAACATGTAAAAAATATCAATAATAGCATGATCATAAATGAATACATGTAACATTGTTCTTTAAATACCATTAATAAGCAATCTAAAAAGATAAATTCACTATTTAATTATGAAAAAATAGAGATACAATGATAGAAATACCAGATGCACATTACTCACGTCATAAAATTACTCACGTCATAAAATAAATAGCAACAGTTTAGTCCTTCTCACAAAGATGACTTCGGGAGTACAAAAATGCAACTTTTCAAAATTCTTTATGAAAATTCCTAAAACAATGTTCCAGTCGTTCTATTGAGAAAAGTATGAAAGTATAGTAGTGTGAGCTTTCGTAAGCCTTTATTCATAAAATTCAAGACCCTTATTTCATACAACAAGTAAGATTAAATAGCATAAAACAACTGAATCTATTGTGCAGAGCGTGGAGGGCATTTAAACAAATCCCTTCAATAACGCTTAAAGGAAAATAGTTTTTTGGTGGAAATTTCTGAATGTGTTTTGTTGTCTTCATCAGTTTTGTTTGTTCCATAGGATTATTTGGATGTTTTTCTGTCTGTTTGAAATGAACTGCCACTTATCCGCACAATTTTCCTCTTATTGTGCAGAGCGTTGAGGGCATTTAAACAAATCCCTTCAATAACGCTTAAAGGAAAATAGTTTTTTGGTGGAAATTTCTGAATGTGATTTGCTGTCTTCATCAGCTTTGTTTGTTCCATAGGATTATTTGGATGTTTTTCTGTCTGTTTGAAATGAACTGCCACTTATCCGCACAATTTTCCTCTTCTGTCATGAACCTGAACACGGAAAACAAGAATCGATAAGCTGAAAATAAATGAGATTGATAAGCGAATTTCATTTGAAACAAATCACGTTTTGCAGGAAATCAGGAAAAATGTAGAGCGTAATAAATTCCAATCAAAACCATCATGGAGAGGAATGCAGAGTGAGGTCTTCGACAAGACAAGTCAGACTTTACGGTCTTATCGCAAAACCACAATCATGTTTAGACTACATCGGGGGTGGAATTTTGAATAATCACAATCGTTTTAAGACCTGGAGTACTCTAAACAAAATCCAAAGGGGGCTTTCTTAAAACATATCGCAATCGGAACATCGAAAAGGTGGATGGCTTGTTATAAACTGTGTCCCTTTAAAACTTGTGATTGCAGAGTCTTGTGGTGACGTGGCAGTGTTGTTGCGAATGATGTCATGATGGTGATGTCACTATGATGTGGTGGATCCATGCATCACATGGTGTGGCAGTGGAAAGTGTCTTATCGCATATCGCAATTGGCATGAGTAGGAGTCTTTGGAATAAGCGTCATGGCTTAATTGTTTTTTTTCGGAGGGGGTTCGAAGTGGTAAGAGGTTTGTGAAGAGGGGAGTCTGAATGAATGGAGGAGTGACATGTAGATATAGGGCTTGGATGGAAAAGCTACTTTTCAGACCCCCCTCTGAGAAAATTAAAATTGAGCATAGGGGGGGTCTGAAATCTTATCTATCATTGGTCTAGGCAGATTATATCTTATTCGTTTATTTTATAAGACAAGTCTAGATTTTTGTTTTATTGTAATCGGCATTCGGAGCGGAGACAAACATGACATATGGTTTAAGTTCCGAAATATTTGTGATTTGCAATGTGCAGGATGACGTGGAGGATGATTTCACATGTGACATGGATATGATGTCATTGATCCAATCGTAATTGGTGGTGTGGAGCGGGCTAGAACCTTTAGAATCTTGCGATTGCGCAGATGCAAGGTTTTGTTAAATTGCATTGAATAATCCATGTGGGTTTGATTATATCGCATATCACAATCGGTGGAGCAGACATTAAGTCTATGGACGTCAGGTTTTAACAACTGGAGTGTATGACTCTGTCGGGTCTAGGTTGTCGCAAATAAGAGATAGGTAATGGGACTTGGGAAATTGTTCTTGCAATTGCGCGGATGCGGGATTTTAATGAAGTGAAGTTTATGATCTCGTTGGGTCTGGTCTAATCGCAATCGTAAATCAACAAAGGTAATGAAGCAGGAGGCAGGAGGCAGGACCTTTGGAAACTGTGATAGCCGCGGATGTGGGATCTTTTATGAATCACATTTGATTTTCCCATCGGGTCTGGGCCTAATCAAAATCGCAGTTAATTAAGGCTAAGACTTAAGTTTTTTGGAACTTTTGTGATAGTCACGGACATGAGATTTTATTAATTGTATTGAATAATCCCTGCGGGTCTGGTTTATATCACAATCATAATGGATTTTGTCAAGGGGTATTTTCCTTATGAATTTGCGATGCGGGAAGCAGCATGAATCGAAGTTTATGAAGAATTAACTCTAATTAATTTTTTTTTAATTAAATAACCCATATTGTTTAATACTTAAGATATTTTTATGCCTAAGTATAATTTTGGTCTCGCGGGCTATTTAAATTTGGTTTTATGGATAATCAAGGTTTAATACTTGGGTTATAGTTCTTTATTAACATTTTTTTGTTGATTTTCTATTTTTTAATTTTATGCTTTTTTAAATAAATAAAATCAAAGGCTTTTTAAAATTAAAGGTTCCTATTTTTAATATAATAAATTTCATAAGAAATTTAATAATATATTAAAATGGGGGTTGTTGAATAGTACAACAATTGACGATTCACTAAAAGAACCAATTATCTCTAATAATAATGATTTTTTTCCAAAATTCAGTAAAAATAATCTAAAAAGTGGAAACTAATTTTCAAAATATCTAGATAAATAAATAACTCTGACGATAAAACTTATTAAGGTGTAGCTCCAAGGGTTAGATCAGTTGATCAAAATTAGTTCCTCGCCATCCAGAGGTCACAGGGTCCAATCGCCTCGAAGACCTTGGGGTTAGGCCTTGCTAGTGGGCTGTAGGGCTAGATTCCCTTCGGGGTTGATCAGCCCAGATTTTTCTGTGGACGTAGCGCCACCTGTTGACTAGCGTGTCTGTGAACCACATCCTTAAAAAAAAAAACTCATTAAGGTGCAATTTCTTTAAATACCCTTCCATGAATGGAAAACTCCTATTTACTTGTATCAGTCATTAATCAGTTGTAAAGAATAAACTAGGGGGCCTTTTATGACTTAGTTTGTAGTGCATTCGTTTGTCGTAGGTAGAGCCATTCCTGCCATTGCTGCTAGTAGACGTTCATAGCTTTGACAGGGTTACCTTTTAACCAACAACAATCCAGTATCCCATCCATTTAATAGTGCAATAATTAGAGGTAATTTTTATTTTTCTTTTATTGTTTTTTTTTATGCTAAAGATCCATTGTCCTGGTTTGGTGGCCAGATGACAACAATGCCATTCACCGATAATAATTAAAACTGAACAAGTTGGCTCGTGATGAGACCCCTTTTATTACAATTAAAAGTCATAAGCCATTACCCTGATTTGGTGTTCAGTGTCGTAATGTCAATTTAATTGGTTCCCTATAAGCATGGTAAGCAAGCTCGTGATGAGACCTTTTATCTTTTTAGATTTATTATATTTTAGAATTACACTCTAAAAATTATGTTTTTAATGGGTGGGGAGGATCATTGACTCCTTAAGAGTGTTTAATGACAAATCCAAGTTGAAAGTGTTTTAGTCATAAGATGGTCTTTAATTTTTTTTTAAGGATAACATTTTTGACTGAAACTAGAGTCAAAGGATAAAATTGTTGGGGTTTTTTTTCTTTTAAGATTTTACAACTTAATGGAAAAAAAAATAGAGTTCTATAATTTTTATCTAATTTTCAATTTTGGTAACCACTTCTTAAGAAAATACTACCTTCAAAATGAAAAAATAAAATTAACTTCAAGAGATGTTTAAAAAGTCAATAGAGTACTATTTAACATTTTATTAACAAAATGTGTAAACGGAAAAAATAAATTGCAGTAAGATGTACAATGGAAGTGATTTTTCACATATTTTATTCTCTCTCTCTCTCTCTCTCTTGATATATATAAATATATCTATATATATATATATATTATATCTATTATACAAAAATTAATAAATAAAAATTGTTTAAGATGAGCCTATTTACAGCAAGAGAAACTCTCTTGCCTAATAAATCTTGCAGTATGAATGTAGATGGGCTTATCTTCTCAACAATCTGAAATGGACCAAGCCATAATTTCTAAAATTTGGTATGTTTCCCTTTTTCTTTGTGTGCTTTGTCCCACTTGAGAACTAGATACCCAACTTGGAAGGATATTTGTGTGACTAAACTTGCATCAAAAGAAGCTTTCACCATCTGTTATGTTTGGTGTGTGCGAGTTAGTCTTTTCCCTTTCTTATTCTAGTTTTAGGATTTGTGAATTTTTTAATTGCAAGGAAGACGAGGGTGTTTCTTCAATAAATTGAACTAGGGCTAATGAAGTAAAAGCCAAATGTGATGGAATAATGGCTTCCTTCCCATAGACTAGGTAAATGGAGAAGTGCCTATAGAGGCCTTCTAAGTTATCCTATCAACCCATAGAGCAAATATTAAAGCTTTGTGCCAGTTTCTTTGGTTTTGATCAACAGTTCTTTTGATTATTCTAAGGAGATTTTTATTAGTGGATTCTACCAAACCATTTCCCTGGGGATAGTAATTAGTAGAATATTTGAGTTAAAAACCTCTCCTAATTAAAAATTCAATCATACTAGTACCCGAAAAATAAGATGCATTATCAAATATAAGTGCAGAAGGCAAACCAAATATTGTAATGATAAATTGATCAATAAATTCAATAATAGATTCAGAATTGACTACCTTTATTGGAATTGCTTCCACCCACTTAGTGAAGTAATCTGTAGGTGTCAGAATACACCTATGTTGTTTAGAAAAATGAGGAACGATCTCACCTATGATATCCAGTCTTGATTGTCCAAAAGATTGTTCGATGTTGACTGGCTGTAGAGGCAAGGCTAGTTTCCATTGTCTTCCAGAAGCAGTTTGGCATGCTTTGAATTTCCTTATGTATGCATGGGTATATTTGAAGAGAGTGGGCCAGTAGTATCCAGCATGTAAGATTTTGTGTGCAGTAGTATCTCCTCCAAAGTGTCCACCTGCTGGTCCATCATGAAGTTCCTATAATACTATTTGTGCTTCAGACTTTTCAAGGCATCTTAACGATAGGGAATCATTGCTTCTCTAAATAACACATTATCAACAATATCATAATGATTCGAATTGGATTCTTAAACATTTTTAAAAGTTTCTTGAACTCTTTAAAACTCATGCCAAATTTTCAAAGTCTTATGGATGTCGAACTTATCAGAAATAACCTCTAAAACAGTGGCAATTTGTGGATAACACAGAACAACGAGGACCCTCGGTCAAAGCGCGCAGACCGTTGGCCCATTGTGACCGCGTGCTGGCACAAATTGATGAAAGGGAGGTCAAATCCAGAAACAAGGTTAGTTTCTAATATTCAATTAGCGCTAAAGCGCTAATCGCATATCACAGGGCATCCCCCTCAGTGAAGGAAAGCTCCCAAGCACTCGGTCATGAGGAAAATATAAAACCGTACGTAAATCGCTGGTTCCATCAGAAGTGGGTCCCACATTAAAACTAGTAGGATATCGGAAGGGCTTCAAGCGGTAAGCGGTTTCGACCGAGTCCCACTCGATGCCATACACTAGGTGACATGTGTCTGGCGGATGAGAGAGGAAACCGCTCACATCAGACATGTAAAAGTTATGCTACTTACCTGCCTGATATGGACGGAGACCATAGGATCTAGAGGCTCCAGATCAATGGTGGAGAAATGATTCGATGGATGGCCAGATTCGATGGGGAAATAGGCTAAGTCACATGAGATTTGAGGTCTGGTATGACCGATGAGCTGGCAGAGGAATCAGTTTCACTGGAAATCTTGGAGTAATGGAAATAAAGACCGTTTAAAGAAAACTGACACTCAGTTCATGAGGAAAAAGGTGGCCACCTACTTGCGAAGCATTACTCAATGATGATGACGTAGAGAAAAGGAAGCCGAATGAACAAAGGTAGGTAAACCAGAAGGATGGGAAGTAGAAATGAATAGTAAAATAATAGACTGGCTTTAAATCCATGAACTGACAGAAGTAGAGTAGGCAGAAACCGAGAAGACAAACAAAAAGGCAATGACAAGAGTTAGTCATACGAGCCTAGCTAAGAGCAGAGAGTAGAAGCCAAGCTGACCTGAAGGTAGCATCGAGCCAGACAAAGCCAGAGTAGAGTTAGAGAGTCTGTGTACTCCAAAAGGCTTGAGAGGTTGAAGCAAACTCCTCGACGTAGGCCTGTCATACTACTTTAACCCTCAAAGATTGAGAATCAGTAAGGAGAGTCTGTGTGCTCCAGTCCTACTGACTTACATCTATTTAAGTGAGACTCAATCTGAGTTCACGATTGTAAAACATTGCTTAAGAACATAATAGAGAGGTCACCATTGAAAGGATAGACCAGGAGACATAGCCCAGGAGCATCAGGTGAAATCCTTATTAAACTTGTTGTGTTTTTATGTTTGACTATTATGTTCTTCTCTGATTGCCTCAGTGTCTGTGTATTTCGCAATATTATCGATCCGTTGCATAAAATAACATAGGTACACCCCAACACATGAGTCTGTAATACCTTCATTAATTCTCTGAGATCATTTACGAGTGATTTTAGATCAAGTGGTATTAGAGCACTAGGTTGTTAAGGTTAGACAAGCTTGTGCTAGATTTGTTGTTGAATGCTAACTAGATCAAAGCTTAAATTAGGAGAAGGAGAGTTGGTTGAAGCTAACCCAGAAATTGGAAGAGTCTATTCAAAAAGGAAAATTTCAGAAGAAAATCCCTTGGAATCAGACTCCCAATTCATGGACAGTTTTATGACCATGGAATCCATGGTTGAGGATATATATAGAGAATTCAGGAAAAGTAAGGATGAAGATTTGTCCCACTCCAAACAAGAGAAAGGATTAGAATAATATCTCCTCCATGACCACTCTAAAGGCAAAGGGAAAGAAGAAAAACTTCTCACCCCTCCTAATAGACCTGAAAATAAAAAGAAAGCATCTTTGATTAAATTAGATGTTAAATTTGATTTACCAATATATGATGGAGAGTTGAATGTAGAGAAGCTAGATAATTGGATCAGACAAATTGATGTTTATTGCAGAGTACAGAGCATTTACTCAGACACGAGTAAGATTCAGCTGGCCAGCCTACGCCTTGGAGGCACTACCTTGGTATGGTGGGAAGGCAGGACACAAGCTGACATGAAGAAACATGGTAAGATTCTTTCTTTCTGGAGTGAATTTGTTTCTGCAATCAAAAAGCAGTTCTATCCACTAGCTTACATGTAGCAAGCCATGATGAGCTGGAAAACTCTTCACCAATTGAAAGGGCAAAGTGTACAAGGTTACACCCAAGAATTTCGGAAAAGAGCATTGATTCTAGGAATTTCATTAGACTCACCTGAGACTCTGTTGAATTATATAGGTGGTCTACATAGCTTCATGATGCACACTATCCTCATGTTTAATCCCACTAGTATAGATTAGGTATTCGTTCAGGCTACACATCTAGAAGCTAGAGGTAAGAATGGGAACCCAGAAGTTGGGGGATCATCCCAGCCCACTACAAGTAAGAATAAGGAAGAAAGAAAATAGAAATGGAAAGAGAGGAAGACAAATACTATACAAAAGAGCAAGTCTTCATGCACTCACTGTAAGAAGGATGGGCATGACGATGAACATCGCTGGATTTTGCATCCGGAGCTGAAACCCAAGAAAAATGAGCGCAAGAAGAAGAGAACTGTTGTAGCTATTCAAAGGGATTTGGGGTCAGACTCAGGAGATGAAACAATGATCGCAACCACAGGTATAAAAGGTAAAAATTCTGAAGCATCTACTAGTAATTTTGCTACTGATAATGAAGAAAATGAGAGGAAAAGACATGAGCTTTTTCATATTTGAGTAATTTCCAATCATCAATAGATTGATACTTTGTTTGATAGTGGCTCACAAGTAAATTTAATTTCTTAAGAAATTGTAAAGAAACTGGGATTACTAACCACACATCACAAGAAACCATATCCATTAGGTTGGTTATGTGATAAAGCAAAGCTACAAGTGACTAGACAATGTAAACTTAAGTTTTCTTTTGGGTCAGCATTTGTAGATGAGGTTGAGTTAGATATAGCTCCTATGGATATATGTGGAATTGTTGAGGAATTCCTTGTATGATAGAAAAGCTATTTTCTATAGAGCCGAGAACAAGTATCTACTCGTTAAGATGGAATTGAATATGTTGCAAGGGATCATAAGCTCAAGAATAATTACACTCTCATAAACTCAGGGCAGATGAAATGAATTGTAAATTCATGCAAACAATTTTTATTGATGGTTATAAAGGAAAAGAAAGCTGATAAAACCGATGTATTTGAGGGACGTGATGCTAAACAACAAGTTGATTTAGAAAAAGTTGTTTCAGAATATGATATCTTGTTTCAAGAACCTAAAGGTCTGCCACCCAAAAAGGAAATAGTACATGATATTAATTTGTAGCAAGATGCGCCATTGCCTAACATCAGACAGTACAAGTTGTCCGCTCTAGAGAATGCAGAAATCAAGAAGCAGGTACAGGAGTTGCTCGAGAAAGGGTTCATAAGACCTAACACATCACCATGTGGGTCCCCAATCGTCTTGGTGAGAAAGAAATATGGTTCATGGAGAATGTGCATTGATTACCGAGCACTGAATAAAATAACGATCAAGAATCATTATCCTCTTCCTCGTATAGATGATCTATTAGATAAATTGAAGGAAGTTGTTTATTTTTCCAAGTTAGACTTGCGTAGTGTATATCATTAGGTCAAAGTTACAGAGCAAGATGCATGGAAGAATACTTTCAAAACAAAGCAGGATTGTATGAGTGGTTGGTTATGTCTTTTGGCTTAACTAATGCTCCTGCTACTTTCATGAGAGTAATGAATGATGTACTCAGACCTTTTCTTGATGATTTTGTTATTGTATATTTGGATGACATTCTTATATTCAGCAAGACATGGGAAGAACATTTAAAGCATGTTAAACAGACTCTAGATGTTTTGAAAAAAGAAAACATTTATGTTAAACTTTCAAAATGCGAATTTGGCAAAACATCGTTGAATTACTTGGCTCACATAGTAGGGGGTGGTGAATTGAAGATAGATCACTCTAAGGTTGCAGTCATTGTGAACTGGCCTAAACCCAAATCTGCTACTGAAGTTAGAAGCTTCCTTGGGGCAACACAATATTGGAGAGAGTTTATTGCTAACTTCTCCTTAATTGTAGCACCTTTACATGCTTTAACATGATTGAACAAAGTGTTTCAGTGGGGAGGCAAACAACAAAAAGCCTTCGACACCTTGAAAGAAAATATTAGTACAACACTAGTACTAGCACTGCCCGATATTCAAAGACCATTTGAGGTTGAAACCGATGCCAATGATTATGCCATGGGAGCAGTGTTGATGCAGCATGGTAAACCCATATGCTATCATTCTGAGACATTTAATTCTGTAGTAGCTAACTGTCCCACATATGATAAAGAATTGTATGCATTAGGACAGAGTGTGAAAAAGTGGAAACATTACTTATTGGGAAAAGAGAAAGTTATACACAATGATCATTAGCCACTTCAATATTTACACTCCCAAACTAAGTTGCAGCAATCAACATTTTCATCTTGTCATCAGTTATAAAAAGGGCATACACAATAAAGTTGCAGACATGTTGTCCAGGCCAATTATAAATGCATCTACTATACTTAAGCATAATCCAGTAGCACATGAAAGCTACATTGAACAATATGCTCAAGATATAGATTTTAAGGATGTATATGCAACTTTAATTCAAGGCAAACAAGTAGGAGAATTGGAATATCATGTTAAGGACCAACTCTTGTATCATTTTGGGAAGCTATGCATTCCAAACACTGAGAGAGTAAAGATAATTCGAGAAGTACACACTTCTCTAATATCAGGTCACTTTGGTGTAAGTAAAACAGTTGCACAACTGCAAAGATTTTGTTATTGACCAAAAATGAACGAGACAGTTTCTAGATATGTAAGAGGGTGTACCATGTGTGCTAAAAGCAAGCCCAACAATAGAAAACTAGGCTTGTACACTCCACTACCAATACCTTCTCATCCTTGGGAAAGTGTTTCCATGGACTTTGTTGGAGGATTTCCTAAATATAGGAAAGGTCATGACTATTTATATGTCGTTGTGGATAGGCTCAACAAAATGTGTATTTTAATACCTTGTAACAAACAGATTATAGCTGAATAAACTGCAAAGTTGTTCTTTCAGCATGTATGGGTTCATTTTGGATTACCCACTTCCATTGTATTGGATCGAGATTCCCAATTTGTTGGGAAGTTTTGGTCGAGTCTGTGGGAACTAATGGACACTAGACTGAAGAAGAGTACAACCTTTCATCCTCAAACAGATGGCCAAACAAAAGTGGTCAATAGGACAGTGATCTAGTTGCTCAGAGGATATTGTAGCAAGCATCCCAAACTTTGGGTTGAACACTTATGTTATGTGCAACATGCTTATATCCGAGCTAAACATTCTTCTACGTAGAGATCTCCTTTTGAGACCTATTTTGGCTTCACACCAAGGTCTCCCTTGGACTTTGTCTTTGGTAAAGACATAGCAGTTGATGGACACAATGATGTGGACAAGGCAACCAAGTTCACTAAACAAATCCAAGAGATTGACCAGGCAATACAGGAACAACTGGAAAAGAGCCAAGCCAAGTACAAGGCAAGGTATGACAAGCATCAAATGGAGCATAGTTTCCAAGTTGGTAACCAAGTCTGGCTGTATATCAGCAAAGATAGAACACAAGGTGAAGGTAAGAATTTGAAGCCAATTAGGTATGGACCTTTCAAGATACTTGAGAAAATTGGTGAGAATGCTTTTCGCCTTGACCTACCAGCTTACATGCACATCTACTCAGTCGTTAATGTAGACAACTTGAGACTATTTGAACCTTCGTTAATTGAAGATCCCGAAGAGCAGACTCAATTGCCTTCTATCGATGATATGTTACCTAAATATATTATTGAGTTGCAGGGAGATACAGTTCTAGATAGGAAGGTGAGAACCATGGGCAGAGGAGATATTGAGTACCTTAGGATTGGACTCAAGGGTTCAAAGCCAAGCAGTGAAAAATGGATAGAAATTGAGCAAGCGAGGAAGCTATACCCTCACTTGATTGATGATTAAAAGAAAACCAACTTTTGGTGGTCCAAAAGATTTTTTTAGTGGGAAGACCATGATCCGAATTGGATCCTTAAACATTCTTAAAAGTTTCCCGAACTTTGTAAAACTCCTGCCGAAGTTTCAAAGTCTTATGGATGTCGAAATTATTAGAAATAACCTCTAAAATAGTGGCAATTTGTGGACAACACGGAACAATGATGACCCTCGGTCAAAGCACGTAGACCGTTGGCCCATGGTGATCGCGCGCTGGCACAAATTGATGAAAGGGAGGTCAAATCCAGAAATAGGGGTAGTTTATGATATGTGATTAGCTCTAAAGCATTAATCGCATATCACAGGGCATCCCCCTCAGTAAAGGAAAGCCCCCAAGCGCTCAGTCACGAGGAAAGCATAAAACCGTGCAGAAATCACTGGTTCCATCAGAAGGCAGGTCCCACATTAAAACCAGTAGGATATCAAAAGGGCTTCAAGCAGTAAGCGGGTTCGACCGAGTCCCGCCCGGTGCCATACACTGGGTGACATGTGTCAGGCGGATGAGAGAGAAAACCTCTCACATTAGACAGGTAAAAGTCATGCTACTTACCCACTTGATATGGATGGAGACCATAAGATTTGGAGGCTCCAGATCAATGGCGGAGAAATGATCCAATGGATGACCGGATTCGATGTGGAAATAGGCTGAGTCACTTGAGATTTGAGGTCCGGTATGACCGATGAGTTGGCAAAGGAATCAATTTTGTGGGCAATCTTGGAGCAACTGAAATAACGATCGTTCAAAGAAAATTGACACTCAGTTTATGAGGAAACAGGTGGCCACCTCCCTATGAAGCATTACTCAATGATGATGATGTAGAGCAGAGGAAGCCGAACGGACAGAGGCAGGGAAACTAGAAGGCCAGGAAGCAGAAACAAACAGTAAAAGAACAGACTGGCTTTAAAGCCATGAACTAATAGAAGCAGAGCAGGCAGAAACTGAGAAGACAAACAGAAAGGTACTGACAAGAGTTAGTCATATGAGGCTAGCTAAGAGCAGAGAGTAGAAGCCGAGCTAACCTGAAGGCAACATCGAGCCAGACAGAGCCAGAGTAGAGTCAAAGAGTCTGTGTACTCCAGAAGGCTTGAGAGGTTCAAGCAAACTCCTCGACGTAGGCCTGTCATACTACTTTGACCCTCAGAGATTCAGAATCAGTAAGGAGAGTTTGTTTTCTCTACTCCTACTGACTTACATCTGTTTAAGTGAGACTCATTCTGAGTTCATGATTGTAAAACACTGCTTAAGAACATAATAGAGAGGCCACCACTGAAAGGCTAGACTAGGAGACGTAGCCCAAGAGCATCAGGTGAACTCCTTATTAAACTTGTTGTGTTTTTATGTTTGACTATTATGTTCTTCTCTGATTGCCTTAGTGTCTGTCTATTTCACAATCTTATCGATCCATTGCATAAAATAACATAGGCACACCCCAACACATGAGTCTGTAATACCTTCATTAATTCTCTAAGATCATTTACGAGTGATTTTCAATCACATAATGAATTTCTTTTAATCATAAACATATTTTTCTTTTATAATTGAGTTCGGGAGGAGCATATCCATTTTTCAAATAAAAAATTAAATCAACATATTGGGACTCAACATCAATTACACTTACCTCAGAAATGTGTTCATTGTCACTTGTGTCCCCTTCGGTTGGTATGTTGGATTCTCTTGTAATCATCCTGCAGAAACCTTGCCATATGACAATTTTGGCTGGTTTAATTTCAATATCATACTCCTGCAAAGTTGTTACCCAATTTTCTCTCTTTCCTCCTAATTCTTTATGCATTAGTAAGGAGTTTATTCAATTTAATTGGCTAGTCTAATTTTAACCTTAAGGAGTTTATTCAATTCAGTTTTGATTTGACTTTCTAAGTTCAGAAGAATTTTTCTTAATTTTTTGTTGGACAAGTTTATCATTTTATAACATCGGGATTGTATGCTAAATGATGGAAGTGTCAAATGTTTTGAGATATTCATAACTCCAAGCAAAGACATCATTATATTTTTTAAACAAATGAATTAAGGATAATCTTTCTTCAGATGAGAGACCAAATCCTAAATTGACGTTCTGAGGTTTGTCATATGTCCCTAGGTTTATTAATTCAAATCTCAAAGTTGAACTCTATAGTTTTGAATTAGTAACTCTTCTAAATATGTCTTTTAAATCATAGAGATCCTTAAGTTTTACTACATATTTGGGTATGGGATTATCATTGATTTTCTGTTTTAATTGATCATTGTGTTCATGCTCATCAATTATTTGGTCATCGTATGATTTTTCAGAAGTTAAGAATCTTAAAATGTCTTCGTCATCATTGAATACCTGTCAGTTGGTGATATTATCAAGAATGGATGGTCTAAAGATTAACTCTACAGAAAATCTATCGGGATTGTAATCTTTGGATGGGATCAGTTTTGATGCAATGTTAGCAAGAAGGCAGCATTGGAATTCTGAATCCTAGGAATAATCGAAATGTTAAAAGCTAAAAAATGTGAAGTGAGAGACTAAACCAATGATTGACAAGTATGTAGAGATACAATGCATCATGTTTCTTACTTGTTTGATTACAATTTATGAATCTCCATAAACTTGAAGGTATTTAACATTAAGGCTAATTGCTTTGCACATACCTTTGACCAATGCCTCATATTCTGCAATATTATTTGTGCATTCAAATTCCAAACTGCAAGTCAGCATTGTCTTCACACCTTCAATATTAATCGATATGCAACCTTCTCCTACACCATCACTTGATTTCAACCTATCAAAATACAATGTCCAGAATAAAGAATTAACTAATGTTTTTTCTAGCATATTTGCACATCTGGAAAAGTTTGTCGATGAAAAATTTTCGATTTGAGAAGCTACACAATAACTCAGAAATGGTGATGTTTGTGCTTTAAAATTCTCAAAAAATGATCCATAAGAGTAGTTTCCAAGAATGTTGTTATTAAATGCTATTGCCTCATTTTCACCTTCGAAATCTGTTACTGATTTGAGAAGCTACACAATAACTCAGAAATGGTGATGTTTGTGCTTTAAAATTCTCAAAAAATGATTCATAAGAGTAGTTTCCAAGAATGTTGTTATTAAATGCTATTGCCTCATTTTCACCTTCGAAATCTGTTACTGAATCTTTCACGTGTTTTTCTAAGTTGATTCTAATTTGATTCGACTTTTGTTAAAATTGGCAACTAGGGCCAAACTTCATGTGGGTCATCTTATTCATGGCTGAAAATATAAATAAACTAGAGGTATGGTAAATAAATAAAACCTATTTTTATATTTACTCCATAAACCTATTTATATTTACAAAAACTCAAAATATAAGTTTCGTTTAGGTGAAGCCAATGGGCCAAATACCATGGGACAAATTGTTATTAATACCATGGGCCAAATACCATATTTATAAAAATGGTATGGTAAATATATAAATATAAAAGAGGTAGAAAGAGATATGGTAAATAAATAAAACTAGCAATTGCACCACATGTTGCAAAGGAAACGTCGTAGCATAAGAAAGAATAACATAGGAAAAAGAAGTTAAAGTTTTATGTATTTTTGTTTCTTTATGTTTGTTTCTCGAGAAAAAAATTGAAATTTAAGCTACAACAATTCTTTGAAATTTAAGCTTTGCATATTTGAGCTACAGGGGCTCTCAGAGTTAGTCATGTCTTTTACTTGGTGATTTCTCTAAATTTCGTCAGTTCATGTCACTTAATTGTGAAATGCTCCACATATTGTGAAATGCTCCACATGAATATTGAATTTTTTTTAGAATCGAAAACCAATCTTATTAACTTAATTTTGAAAAATTGGTGATGAAAATTCCAATGAATGGGTGAAATAGGAACAAACACAAAGCCCATGAGGTAGGTAAGAGAGGACTATTGGCTCCCGCTCCTATCATATGTGCACTACATGATTGAAATATCTTCAAGATGAAGGAGGAGAAATCAAGATATTTCCATAACAGATTCCATCACTGATGCACAATCAAAAGTGAGGTATACAATTGGTAGCTTACTGTTATTGTAATAACTAATGGTGGGAAAAAGGTGGCAAAATGAAACAAATACATTTTGATAGACATTGAGTTGAGAAAAGTTACTCACAGAGAAGCGGGAAAATGGGGTGCACAGAAGGGAAAAGGAAAGGAGCACATCTTCCATTACTTTATATTACGACTTTAAATTAATTCCACTTGATGTGACATGGTTTGCTAGAGAAGCTTCCCATTTAGATGAATTAGAGGACATTGATGAAGAAAACAATGAGGACAAGGAAGATGATGGTGAAGATGACAACGTGGATGAAGAAGAAGATTTAAAGCCAAGAAAGTCAAAGCAACTTGCATCTAAGAATTGAATCATTGTACAAAGAAGTCGATAACAACATGGATGAAGAAGAATATTTAAAGCCAAGAAAGTCAAAACAACTTACATCTAAGAAATGCATCATTGTACAAAGAATATCATGGATGAAGAAGAATATTTAAAGCCAAGAAAGTCAAAACAACTTGCATCTAAGAAATGCATCATTGTACAAAGAAGTGGACCTGTTCGTATATTATAGGATAATGTGTGTGGTCCTATATTTGTCCCAATGATAATGTGTGTGGTCCTATATTTGTCCCAATTTCATTATCTTCAGGATGTCTCTACAAATGAGCATCTTCCTAAGTGAAAAAAACTATAAATCACTTAATACATTCTATATTATAAGCTAATGTGTGTGGTATATTTGTTCCATTTTCATTCTCTTCTTGAAATATTTTTTAGGATGTCTCTACAAATGAAATAATTTGTCATAATGTCCAAGATATATCGAACAATAATCCCAGGTGACTCCTGAAACCTGAAACCTCGAGGGGGCTCTAACAACACCCGACTTTTACCAACTTGGCATTCCACCACTGAGAACCTAGGTTATGGGGAATGTAGAAAGCCATGGATGTTTGTTTTGATGGCACATGGAAATGGACAACTTCACGAGAAGAAATGGCAGGAACAACATACCATAATTGTGAAATCAAATCACTTAATAGCCTACTTTCCAATTACAGTTTAAAAAGAGGCAGTGGGATAAAATGGACCACTGATAATCCATCTTCAATAAGCAATATTTTCAATTGATTTTTTCTCGCTTTCCATTTTTCCATTTGATGAATTTTTGAAAATCTCTACTTTTTCATGTTATTATTGTCTAAAATATACAAAACCCAACCCCTCCACAAATTTTCTATAGATTTGGATAAAGTATTTACCACCAATATTCTTTCTAGCACCTAATACTTTTAAGTTAATCATTTTCTCCACTTTACCTCACTTTTTCTTAGTCCTTTCTTGATGGTTTTCTCCACTTTACCTCACTTATTCTCAAGTCCTTTCTTGATTTTTGTATGCTCTGGGAATGAACTAGAACAAGAAATATCATTAGCAAGAACAACATAAACTTCTCTATCGACATGAGTTGATTCATGTTCATGATGTTTCAAATCTGATAGATTTGATTCCTCAAGCTCTCATTGTTGTTGTTGCTAATGTCTACATTTTGATAGGCATTGAGTTGAGCAAAGTTACTAAGAGGAATGCAGAACAATTTCTGGGGAAAATGGGGTGCACACAAAGGAAAAGGAAAGGAGCACATTTTAGACTTTAAATTAATTCCACTTGATGTGTCATTGTTTACGAGAGAAGCTTCCCAGTTAGATGAAATAGAGTACATTGATAAAGAAAACAATAAGGAAAAGGAAGATGGAGGTGAAGATGACAACACAGATGAAGAAGAAGATTTAAAGCCAAGAAAGTCAAATCAACTTGCATCTAAGAAAGGCCACATTGTACAAAGAAGTGAACTTGCTGGAGATCATCTTCTTGAGTGCAAGCAACAACAAAGCACTGAATACACCCTACATTATAGATTAATGTGTGCGTTCAAATTTTTGTCCCAATTTCATTCTCTTCCTCAAAGTCTTTTCAAGATTTCCTTGTAAATGAGCATCATCTTCCTGAGTGCAAGCAACAACAAAGCACCAAATATATCCTATATTATAGGCTAATGTGTGTGGTATATTTTTCCTAATTTCATATTCTTATTGATATATTTTTAAGGATGACTGTGAATGAAATAATTTGTCATAATGTCCAAGATATATCGAATAATAATCCTAAGTGAGACTTGAAACCTGGCGGGGGCTCTAACAACACCCCACTTTAACCAACTTGGCATTCCACCATTGAGAACCAAGGTCATGGGAAATATAGAAAGCCATGGATGTTCGTTTTGATGGCACATGGAAATGGACAACTTCACTAGAAGGAATGGTAGGAACAACATAGCATTATTGTGAAATGAAATCACTTAATAACATGCTTGCCAATTGCAACGGGCTAAAAAGAGGTAGTGCTTTGTTTGTTCTTAGTACAAACCAATAATGATATGCTTCTCTAATTAATGTTGTTGTTTGTAGTTATGCAATGAATGATAAGTTTTAGAATAGATAAATTACTAAAGAAGTTGAATCTAATTATTTATCAAAAATATATTTTAAATAATAAAAAATTAGAACTCAAAATTTTATTACTAAATTTAAAAAATTAAAATTTTTAATGGTTTAAAATGTATATTTAAATATTCAACTAGATTGAATGTCTTCACAAACCTAGACTAAATTTACTATTTCAAGAAAATATTATTATATACTTTTAATTGCTTTTTTCACAAGTATGCTTTCTTTGTTCTTAGTACAGGCCAAATATATGCTTCTTCCTTTATAAATTTATTTACTTGCTAACCCTTACTCCAATTATTATATACTTTTATTGTTTGTTTCACACAAATGTTTTCTTTGTTCTTAGTGCATGCCAATAATGATATGCTTCTTCCTTTACAAATTTATTTACTTGCTAACACATACTCCAATTATTATATACTTTTATTGTTTGTTTCACAAGTATGCTTTCTTGGTTCTTAGTAAAAGACAATAATGATATGCTTCTTTAATTAATGCTTTTGTTTGTAGTTATGAGGAGAATTCTAAGTTTTAGATTATAGAAATTATTAAAAAAGTTGAATCTAATTATTTATCAAAAATATATTTTAAATAATAAAAAATTATAACTCCAAAATTTTATTACTAAATTTAAAAATTAGAATTTTTAATGGTTTAAAATATTTAAATATTCAACTAGATTTAGTGTCTTCACACACCTACACTAAATTTCAAGAAAATCCATTTTTGACCAAATCTACGCAATATTAATTTCCAGAAATAAAGTAAAACTTGTACCCAACCAATCGCTCATCGTTCTCTCCTTTGGTT
>APFE030553271.1:0-36739 GCA_000404065.3 Pinus taeda
TTATCACCAAAGTATTATGGTCTATACAAGGTGTTGCAAAAGATAGGTACTATGGCATACAAATTGGAGCTTCCTGCAGCTTCCCGAGTGCACCAAGTTTTCCATGTCTCATGCTTAAAGAACGTTATAGGTGACAAGCTTACAGTTCAAACAATATTTCCAGAACTTGATGAGGAAGGAAAAATCATATTGGAACCTGAAGCAGTCAAAGAAACAAGAACTCGACAGGTACGAAATCGATCAATTTCAGAGTATCTCATCAAGTGGAATAACTTATCCGTTAAATATTCCACATGGGAGGATGAGAGTTTTATACAGAAGCATCTAGAACTACTCAAGCATTGAGGACAACACCTTTTTGAAGGAGAGGGGCATGTTAGGTCCCTATAATACTAGTGATTCCCCCGTTACTATTCTCATTGTATCCCTTATTTTTATTGTGGTGCCCCTATTGTCACCATATTGTTATTATTGTGCCCCATAGAATCCCACTATTATTATTTTTGTGCCTTATATTATTATTATTAGGTCGGCTTTGGTTATATTGTGACCCCTTAGACTCCTATATATAGAAAGGAGGTTTTTTCATTTGAATCATCTAAGAATTGTTCATTTGTGTAATGTAAAGGAGGTTGCCCCCTCGAAGAGGCTTATTTCTAAGGCGTTGATCTATATTTTCTATCTTTTTGTGAGTTGGTTTCATAACATTTCCCATGTTTGATGAAGATACCATAGCCACAATGAAGAACATCTCACTGTCTATCCTCCCTAATATCCATGGTTTAAGACATGAGGACCTTGAAACATTTCTTTTTGAGTTTGAAGTTCTATGTATATAACCTATGACTACTTGATCCTCAAAAGTTTAAATTATTTCCAGCATCTTTTAAAGATGGAGCACTTAAATGGTTTATGGGATTAAGAACACATACAATTAGAACATGGGATGAAACGAAAAATGTGTTATTAGAAAAATACAAGGATTATTATATGCCCCAGTACCTTAAGGATGAAGTATTTAAGATGATGAAAAAAGAGGATGTAATCCTTGAAGATCTAGTTGAAATATTTGTTTACAACACCAAAAGAGCTAAGATATATAATTTGGATGATGAAACACTAAAATCTCTTTTGTTAAAATCCATCAAATATGAATGGATTGCTCTTCTTAATTTAATGGGCATGGGAGATGTTTCACAACTTTCATTTGGAGAAATCTATGATTTATGTAAACATATCTCAAGGGGTAAGGTTAGAACTGGCAAAAATCTGGGAGATCCTGTGATGTCCAGAATTAATAAATTTGCAACTGGAACAGTAAGTAGAGCTGAAATATGAAATTTGCTTGATAATTTCAAAACAAATATCCTAGGGAGTCTTAGTGAACAACTAGATACCCTTAAGATACAAAATAGGAAAAAAGTCCCGAATGCTACAATATCTATTTTCTGTCCCAAGTGTAGGAAGAAACATGCCTTAAGAGAATGTCCCCTTGATAGTATAGAAATTTGTGTCATATGTGCTGGAAATCATATCACGAAGGAATGCCCTTCAATACATGGTCTTAAAGCTATTTTTCAAGATGAAGTTTGAACAAGTCAAGTTGATTCTCTTTGTTTTATTGCTAAAAGACCATGGAAAAATCAACAATCAAATATTACTCAAGGTTTCAACACTCAATCATATGCACAACCACATAACAATTGAACTGCACCCATGCCATGGCAACCTTGGGCCCCACAAACTCAAAATCCATCTTGGGCTCAAGGTTGGAAAAATCCTTATGACAAATATCCTCAATATCCTCAATTCCAACAACGGTATCCTTCTTTTCCACCATAATATTATCCTCCTCAACCAACTCAACTTTCTCAATTTCAAAATCCAAATCAACAACTTTCATTACCATTTCCTTAAAAACCCAATCAACTATTTGTCCAACCACTTCCAAATCCAAACAATAAAATTCAACAAGCTATTTATAATGGCGAAGGACAAAATTTTCAAGCTTGTATGATTACCCCATTATGTCTAAATGATGTTCAACTTAGACCTGGTAGGGTTTTACCAAAGAAATCACCAACAACTGCCATCCAAAAATCTAAAGGGGGTGAAGTTTATGAGAAATATGCAAATCCTAATCAAGAAAACATTCCTCTAAAGGAAGATGTTCCTATACTATCAAAGGATGAGCAAATAAAACAAGCTCCTATAGTTCCTCTAGTAGAACAACCTTTTGTTTCTTTGCAAAATCCACCTTTTCCCAAAAGACTCAAAATTGATAAAGGAATAGAAAGGAAAATTGTTTTACGAGATTATGATATGTTAGATAAACTTAAGAATATTTGCATTAAAATTCCTTTATGACAAGCTATAAAGGAAATACCAATATTTGCAAAAACTGTTAAGGAGCTATGCATTAGAAAACCAGGAAGAAAAATAAAAGATATTAAAAAGATTCAATTGGTAGGAAAAATTGTTGATATCATGATGGGAAAACTTATTGTTCAAAAATGTCTAGATCTTGGTAGTCCCATTGTGAAATTTCATATCAATGGTATTGAGATTCCAAACACTTTGATTGATCTAGGAGCAACCACTAACATCATGAGTAAACAATCAATGGAGCAACTTAAGCTTCCCAATCTTCAGTATACTCCTACAATTATTACAATTAGTAGATAGATATGTTATCAAAATAGATGGAGTATTAGAATATGTGTCTGTTTCTCTATATTCTTGGGAATATCATGTAGACTTCATTGTTTTAACCCACAAGAATAATTTAGGAGGCCATACATTGATCCTTGGTAGGCCTTGGCTAGCTATAGTTGATGCATTCATAAGTTCTAGATCTAGTGATATGCATATCTTTGATGGAAATTCCACTCAGAAATTTACATTGTATCCACTTGAAAAAACAATAACGGAAGAAGAAAGGGAGATTTGGATAGATGATGATAATGAAGACATTAATGATTTGCAACAAATTTATACCCTTTCACAATTAGATGAAGAAGATCAATTGATAAATTTAATGAATAATAATGATTCTTCTTCATAGTGTGAGCAAGATCAAAGTTTTATTTTTATTTTTATTTTTATTTTTATTTATTTTTTTTATTTTTTTTAACTGAAACGGTTGTGATTTATTGAAAATTTCAGATTGGGCAAAGCCTAATCAACCATTTTACAATTCATGGATTTTACATGAGCTCCTCTCCTGGTTAGGGGATAATTGCTATTTTCATATCACCTGCATTTATGCTGATCATTCCACTTTGTTGAGTGCATCCTATGTTTGCCAATCTGTTCGCTTCCTTGTTTAGATCTCTGAGTATGTGAAATGTTTTCACCGAGGAGAAGTCCTTCAGGATTCTGCTCACTCTTGAGAGCTGTTTGTTTAATGCTGGATCCTTGAGCCATTTCTTGCTTATTAATGACTTTATCAACAATTCTGAATCCCCAAAAATAAGGATTTCTCTTGGGCTTTCTTTCCTGGATAATTGGCAAGCTTTTAAAAGATTGAGAGCTTCAGCCTGATTATTGGTTTTCGTTCCTAGTCCCCATTTGAAATCTTCTTTTTCCCCGTTCGGGTAGAAGATTACCCCTCCTACTCCTGATGTGCCTGGATTGCCTTTTGAGGCACCATCAAAGAAGATAGTGCACTTGCCCTGGGATTTCCAACACTGCTGAAATCTATCCTCGGATTCTCGAATCTGCCATCTTTCCTTATGGGTTGGCTGAGTGATTACTGAAGGTCTGGTCTTGTATGAGAAGTCATCCAGCCATGCCCTTTCCTCTATTTGAAGGGAGTTGACATCTTTGACTGAAGAATGGTTCAGGGTTTCTAAAAGGAGTTTCTTTCCCTGTTCTGCCACTTTTCTGCTGGTATTTCATTTTGGTTGAATATGATTTCATTCGCGGCTAGCCATAGCTTCCAGCATACATATTTTGGGGCAGCAATCCATAGCTTATACCATAGAGATTTGCTAGTGCTATTGCGAGAATAATTGGCTTTCCAAGTGGGGAACATGTCTGCAATCGAACAATGAGCTGTGGGTCTCACGTTTAGTTTGATCAGAAAGATAGACCAGACCTTCTTAGCATACTCACAATTAATAAACATATGATCTGAGGTTTCCAGTGCGTTTTTGCATGGGGCGCATCGATGGGGGCCTGCTATGTTCCTCCTACACAGGTTTTCTCCGGTCATGATTTTGTTATGGATCAGTGTCCAAAAGAAGAAATTGATCTTGGGTATGCTAAAACTGTCCCAAACCTTCTTCCACACTGATTTCGGATGTGGCGAATCCTTTTTACTTTGCATCTGTAAATATCCCTGTCTTACTGTGTACATCCCCGTCTTTCCTCATCCCCAGGTATCTTCTTCATCTTTATGAACTAGAGCGAAGTCTGAAATTGCCTCTTTAAGGGCGTTTAGCTGAGGGATTAGATGCACTGGTGCCTTGGGAAAATTCCAGTGTTGCCATTCTCCTTTGTTGTCCTAGCCAGTGATGTCTTCAATCTTCCAAATTCATTTTGATTGTAACCATGTTCTTATCTCTGATATTTCACTGTTTTCTTTCAGAGGGGGGTGGCCCATGACGCTGTCTTTCCATAGCAGAGTATTTTTGTCGTTCCCAGGAATTTTGTATAGGTGAGTTCTGAAGAATTCGATGCCTTTGCTGCATAGCTTCCAGGCTTGCGTTCCTTTTGGAGCTTTCTCCGGGATGAAGGATCTAATTGACTGATGTTTGAAGTATTTGAATTTTAATATCTGACTGACTGGGTGATTGGGCTCAGCGAGAAATTGCCACAGTAATTTACAACCCAACACTACATTTTCTTGCAGGGGGTCACAGATTTGGAGGCCGCCTTCCTCTATAGGTCTTTTCGCTGTTTCCCATTTAATTAAATGGAATCTGTTATCATTTCCTCGCCCTCCATTCCACAGGAAATTACGCATGAGGCTGGAGATTTTGTCTGAGATTTGCTTTGGGGCCAACATTAAGGAGGCCTGAAACGTTGGCAATGCCGAGAGGAACGATCTAATGAGCATTAGTTTACCTCCTGTGGTAAGCCAATAGCCCCCCCACCCTGTGATCTTTCTCTTAAACTTCGATATCACCTCATCCCACAGATGATTCCTGTTGAATCCAATTGTTATGGGGAGACCCAAGTATTTGAATTTATCCCAATCTGCGTATCCGTTGAAGCCCAGATCGCTGGAAATTCTGTCGATGGCGTGCTGCTCGGTATTCCGTCCGTAGACAAAGATTTTCTTTTCGCTGATTAATGCTCCAGAGATGTTGCAGTATTTTTTAAGTATGGTTCTGAAGGAGTTCGCAATTCATGGAGATGCGCCCCTAATCAATAGTGAGTCGTCAGCGAACATCGCGTGATTCATTGGGTCGATTTCTTTCACAATTCTGATCCCAGGGATGTTGCCATTTTGTTTTTCCAAGATCAATTTTCTGCTAAGGGAATCTGCCATCAGGATGTAGAGAAATGGTGAGAGGGGGCAGCCTTGCCTCAATCCCCTGGTGGCTAAAAAGAAATCTGCTGGTCTCCCATTTACCATTGGAGCTATCCAGATCTTCTCCAGGCAAGCTTTGATTAAATTTATAAAGTCCTGTTTAAATCCAAAGGATGAAAGGACCATGTACAGAAAGGAGTGGTTCACTCTATCAAAAGCATTACACATATCCAATTTTATAAGCATACCTTGTTCTTTGCGTGAGTGGCTCGAGTGCAGGGCTTCTTGGACTTGGATAACGTTGTCCAGGATGTGTCTTCCTTTCACAAACCCCCCTTGGGATGGAGAAATGAGCTTTTGCAGGTGAGGCTTGATTCTGTTCGCCAGAAGTTTGGCCACTATCTTGTAGGATGCATTGCACAGTGAAATCGGCCTGTATCTGTCCAATGATCCTAGATTTGTTTCCTTAGGTATTAAAGTGAGGAAGGTTGAGTTAATTCCACCCCCAATCCTTGCCTTTCTCATAAATCCACGAATCATTCTTAGGAGATCAGGTTTGATTAGCTCCCAACAGATTCTATAAAAGTGGATTGAAAATCCATCGGGTCCTGGCACTTTGTTTGGCTCCATAGACCAGACAATATTGGAAATCTCTTCTTCCGTGACTGAGCTCATAAGGTTTTCATTATCCTCCGTGCTGAATAGCTTTGGTGTGTTTGCAAGGAACTCTGATATATCTTCCTCACTCCCATCCTTTTCTGCAGTAGGGAGAGTCTGGAAATGTTTCACTGCAGCTTCCTTGATTTGGGCAAATCCTTTGCATACCTGTCCATTTGATGTGGTAATTTCTACTATGCGATTTCGGGTAAGTCGAGCCCTGTACTGTCTATGGAAATATGTGGTGTTTCTGTCCCCAGCTTTAAGCCACAAGCTGCGGGACTTTAAGCGCCAATACTCTTCCTCGCTTCTAAAGGAACTATATGTTTTCCTTTGTGCATATTTTTCTTGGTCCAAATCCATGGGGTAAATATCTTTCTCTTCCAATTCAAATTGCATTTCTTCTAGCTGGATGACAACCTCTTTCCTCTGGCTGATGGGGGTTTTTATAGGTTTTTTTATCCATTCTTTTAGGGCCTTCTTTGCATTTTTCATTTTTTTCTCCCACACATAGCTTGGGGAGCCTGAAACAACTATTCTCCAAGATGTTTGAACTGTTTCAAAGAACTCTTCTCTTTCTGCCCAGAGAGGACTGAAGCGAAAGGGGAGGGGGCCTAATCTTCTTCTTCTTTCAGGCAGAGGAGAACTGGTTTGTGATCCGAGGTGAGTTTTGGAAGAATCTTGTTGATGACTATTCTTTTCCCCATCATTATAGAGCTGTTGATGAGGAATCTGTCCAGCCTTGCTGCGATATGATTATCTCCTGTTCTGTTGTTGGTCGAAGTATATTTTCCTTTGACTGGCTTGAAGTCTACTAAGTCCCTCTGTAATATCATATTTTCCACTGTGGTGAGAAAAGGGTCTCTTGAGTAAATCCCTCCTCTCTTCTCTTTAGAGTCAAGAATTATGTTTAGGTCGCCTCCTATAACTATGTTCCTGGGATTGATATGGTCTAGAAACTCCGAGAGTGTCTTCCAGCACTCTTTCTTTTCCTCATAGTGTACAGGAACATACTTATTAAACAAAGCTAGGTTGAGATGGCTTGCTGTGTGGCACAATTCAGTGAATATCCAATGCTGGGTCTCGAAGGATCTTTCTAGAGAAAAGGAGTTTTTTGAACAGAATGTACCTATTCCTCCAGCCATGCCTCTTGTGCTGACAACCTTTCCAAAGTCAAATTTCCATTTGGTGTTACTGGTATTTAGAAGGATCTCCCCTTCTACCTTTGTTTCTTGGAGCATGAGGATGTCTGTGGGTTCCATTTTCAATATATCTTTAATGGATTCTGCCTTAGTGGGATTCCCCAAACCCCTGCAGTTCCAAGAGACCAGCTGCATCATTTACCACTTGTTGGGGTAGGCCCTCCTCCCTTGGGGACCCTTGGCCTGGTATTCCTCCCGAGTGTCATCTCTATGGTAGCTTGACTGCCCAGGGTTTTTTGCCTTTCTGACTCTTCTTCCCTGGTTTCCCTATTTGTTCTTCTTCCAACTTTTTTTGTTGACCTTTCAAAGGTTTCATCGTCTGATGAGCCCATATTCTCTGTGTTTTTCTTCTTTTGTTTGATTATATCTGCCTAAGAAGGGGAGGAAGTATTACTTGGGGTTGGGTTTGGAACATTACCTGGTTCTAGAGTGTCGTTATTATCCAGCTGAGGTAGATCTTCTCGCTCTGTCTCTGGAGGATCTGGAGGTGGCTTGAGAGATTCAAAGGGGTTTTTATCCTCCACAATGCTAATTGTATCTCTACTTCCAGTGTTTTGATTGCTTGCACTTTCATGCCCTGCTTTATTCTCTGTCTCTTTAGCTTTATTTTTGTTGTTCTTCCCGTTGCTTTTTGTTTTCTTTGCTTGTTTCCATTGTTCGCCCTTTTCTTTCTCTGATACCTCCTCATTTCTCCTTTTGCAATATCTTGCGAAGTGCCCGTACTCGTGATAGTGTCGACACTTGAAGGGCAGTTGTTTGTAGTCGAGCTCTTGGATGTGTGTCCAGTTCACCTCCGATAGTTTGATTGCTTCTGGTAGCCCGGTTTCCAGGTCAACCTCTACACAGATACGGATGCAGGAGTATTGATCCTTCCTCGGTGCCTGATCTATGTATCTTCCTAGGGCACGCCGATAGATTGTAGCGAGTTTTGACTCCAGCAATGAAGGGGAAGGTGCGGGGGACGCACCCAAACAGTGACTACCGTGGGCACATCTTGTGCTGGATCGAAGTCTGGGGACCATTTGTTCAAGTAGAGGCCTTGGGGACCCATGAAGTATGGCCCATTTCTAAAGATCAGGATTCTATCTTCTACGTTATCAAACACGAAAACGAAGAACCCTTTGCCTACAAAATGACTCTTTATTCCTTCATTAACCAGTGGTATCCAGTTTCTTTTAACCCATTCTTCTATTGCTTTCGGGGATGGCCACAGCCTTGTAAACTGACCAATGAGGCCTCTTTCTGCTAGATTCAACGCTGTTCTACAGGTTTACTGCATAGGCAAGGTCACCGTGGGGATGTTGTCCAGTTTTTTAACAAACTTTTGTTGTGAGCTTGTGGTCGGGCATTTCCCTGCGGCAACTATAAGAGATCTGAAGGCTTCGAGCTCCGGGGGCGAGGGAGGAGGGGCCGTAGGGCCACCTTCGAGCTCCATGATCACGCGAAGGAGGGAGGGGTCAGTCGGGCACGGCTAGGGTTGTAGCAGCGCAGTCTTGAAATATTTTGAAGTTACAATTATTTTAAGATCAAAGTTTTCAAGTGCAATGCTATATTGAATATTTATCATCTCACCAAATGGATTTACATTCTATGGAAATTTTTTTACAATTTTCAAGTAGAATTTTTTCCTAATGAAACATTGAACATTAACAATAATTTGGAAGAATTTGAAAAGAGAAATTTGATACAAATGCTACAAAAACACTCTTCTACTTATGCATGGGAGTACAATGACATGAAAGGGATTGATCCTAAAACTTATACGCATCATATTTATATTCAAGAAAATGCCAAACCAATTAAACAACCTCAGAGAAGGATGAATCCTAATCTGAGAGAATTTGTTAAGGAGGAATTACAAAAATTACTTAATGTGAATTTCATCTATCCAATTTAGATAGTCAATGGGTGTCACCTTTAGTGATTGTTCCTAAGAAAAATGGAAAATGGAGAGTGTGCATTGACTACAAGGAATTAAACAAAGATACTTTGAAAGATCAGTTTCCACTACCTTTTATAGATCAAGTATTAGATACCTTGGTAGAAAAGAAGTATTTTTTATTTTTAGATGGTTTTAGTGGATATAACGAAATCCAACTAGCACCAGAAAATCAAGATAAAACTACTTTTACATGTCCATGGGGAACATATGCTTATAAGGTTCTTCCCTTTGGATTATGTAATGCACCTGCCACATTTCAAAGAGAAGTCCTAGGTATTTTTTCTTATCTAATTCATGATTGTGTGGAAGTATACATGGATGACTTCACTGTGTATGGTGATACTTTTGAAGAATTTATTGAAAATTTGGAAAAAGTTCTTGTTATATGTAAAGCGGAAAACCTTTCATTAAGTCATGAGAAATGTTTTATGATGTTAAATGAAGGGATTGTTTTAGGCCACCATATTTCGAGTGATGGAATTAAAGTGGATACATATAAAGTAGAAATAATTCCCAAAATTCCAATTCTTGTTTTTCAAAGAGATGTTAGAAGTTTTCTTGGATTTACTGGATATTATAGGATATTCATAGAAAATTTCACAAAAATAACCTCTCAATTTTTCAAACTCCTTAAAAAATATTATGGATTTGCTTGGAATTCTGATTGTTAGAAAGCATTTGAGACATTGAAATAAAAGATTACTGAAGCACCAATTTTAAGAGGACCTATTTGGGCTCTTCCTTTCCATATTTCTATTGTTGCTTCAGATACAACTCTAGGAGCTATATTGGGACAAAAAAGATTTAACTCCTTATGTTATCTACTATACAAGCAAAAAATTGACTCCTGTAGAGTTAAATTACACTATAACATAAAAGGATTTTTTAGCTGTTGTTCATGCTATTAATAAATTTCGTCATTATATTACTGGTTATGAAATTTTCATTCGTACAGATCATTCTGCCATTAGATATCTAATGAATAAAGCAATCACTAATGGTAGAATTACAAGATGGTTACTATTATTACAAGAATTCAACATTACTATTCTTGATAGACCGGGAAAAGAAAATACAATTGTTGATTTTCTTTCTGGAATGCTGGATAATAATGAGGATGTTCTTGTAAAAGATAACTTTCCTGATAAATATCTTTTTGTAGTATCTACTAAAACACCTTGGTTTTCATGTTTTTCTAATTATTTGACTACAGGAAAGTTACCTCCACAACTATTAGCTAGAGAAAAGAAAAAAGTGATCAAAACCAGTGCACCTTATTCTTGGATAGATGGAGAATTGTACAAAAAATGAACTTGATTTGATTATCCGAATATGTGTTCAAGAATATGAAGTACTTTAAATCTTGAAAGATTTCCATGATGAGCCATGTAGAGGAGATTTTGCTAATAAAGAATTGCTTACAAAATCATTCTTTTGTGATATTATTGGCAATCCATTTTCAAGGATGCCAAAGAATATGTTAAAAGGTGTGATAGTTTTCAAAGAATGGGGAAAATTTCTTTTTGAGGACATATTTACTCGTTTTGGTGTTCCAAGAGAAATTGTAATAGATCAAGGTACCCAATTCACATCAAAGTTGGTGCAAAAGATCATGGAGTATTATAAAATCAAGCATTAGAATTCTACTCCATATCATCCACAAGCCAATGGACAAGTGGAATATACCAACAAAGTTCTAATCAAAATTGTGCATTTGGATAGAAAGGATTGGGTATAAAATCTTCTAGAAGCATTATGGGCATATAGAACTACATGGAGGAATACAATTAGAGATACTCCTTATGAGCTTGTCTATGGAAAGCAAGTCTTGCTTCCAGTTAAATTCCAAGTGGAGACCTTGAGAACAATAACTAAATTGGGCTTTGATCTATAAGAAGCTTAGAAACAAAGATTGGCACAATTGAATGAGCTAGATGAGATCCAATAAGATGTTATTCAAAGAACCAACATAGTTTGGCAACAAATATTTAAGTGGCATGCCAAATTCATCAAAGCTAAAAAGTTCAAGCAAGGTGATTGGGCTCTTCTTTTTTATTCCAAGTTCAAAGATTTTCAAGGAAAATTTCAAACTCATTGGCTTGGTCCTTATGATATTAGTACTATTTTTAATAATGATCAAAATTATTGATGATGAACAAATTACTTTCCTTGTTAATGGTCATAGATTAAGGTTGCATCATAAACCATTAACAAGGGAAGAATTTGTCAAATATTTGCAAGAAAATTCTAAATTCAAGTTAGTCAAGGAAGGGGATTCTTCTCCTCACTCTCCAACTTCATTGTAATTTTTCAAACAAAAAATAAATAAAATAAATAAATAAATAATAAAAGTATAAACATGAAAACCAACTATGTTGGCATGTCTATACTGAAAATTTTAACTAAAAACCAAGATCTCTTGGCAATTTAGATTTTCAAAACATCCTCTTTCTTGTCCCCATTTATTTATTTTTTGTTGTTGTTATTATTATTATTATTATTTATTTATTTATTTCCAGGTGCTCAACTATATTCATTAGGATCAATATTTTCACTGATCATCAACAACAGTAGCAACAATAAAGAAGTCTTCCCCTGCTCAAATAAAGAAAATATGAGAAATGAAAAGTAGAAAATATAATTCCTATCATTTTGCAGCCGATCTTCAATTCTGCAACCAAATTCAAATTCTACAGAAAAAGAATATGAGGGAACACAAGAACAAATGTATGTAAGAATGTTAAAATTATATTTCATATAAGAGCTTAGGTTTTGATTTATGGATGATTTTATTAACAAGTTGAGGACCTTATTTATTTGTTGTTATATTCATAACCGTTATACTATATCTCCTCATCGTTACATTGTCAGTCACATCAAGTCTGATTGGAATTAAAAACATGACACCGGCCCTTTGAAATTGGATATGGGAAATTGTGAAGTACAATCCAGATGCAACACAACCTCTCCCATCCATGCCTTACCTCACCATCATTTAGCCCTGTGTCATATGCATTCCGCTCATTCTTAATTCACATTTTGTTCAGTCCCTCTTTAAAAAAATTGCCATTATCGCAGTCGAAAGAAACAATCAAGGTGGAGACTTCTCCTCACCATGGGAATGCTTTTTCATTTTGAACCAAATGGAGTAAAATTTCTCCAGGCATATCCAAGGGTTAAATACCAATTTTAATAGGTGGGATGGCTCTAGTTTTTCAAAAAATTCAATGGTTATGAAGTAGAAGTTAACAAATCCTTTTCCTGAGCATTTGATGGAGTGGAAGCAGAGATAGGAGATATAAAGCTCATCCTCACATAATATAATATGGAAGAAGTAACATGACTACCAAGAAATAGGGAAAGATGGTTCAAAAATAGAATAATTAAAGAGAATGAATGGGTCCATTTCCCCAGAGAACAAGGTATGGATTTATCCATTTAAAAAAGTGTATTCTAGTTAATGCGTTAAAAGGAAAATGGAGAAATATCTTTCTCATTATTCAAAAATTTGTAGCATGTGAAGGAATATTTGGGATAATGCTTTTCTACCATGCCAGACTTATGATGCATTTTATTGGTGGAAATGAGATTAATTTGCCTTACTTTCTGCTTCAAAGTTTAAAGAAAATGGCATTTAACATACAAAGAGAGTTCATGTCCATTTATAACTATCTTTACCATCACGGAATCATAAAGATTCTTGTAGAAACACCTTTAGAAGTTAAAGGAGATATTTGGCAAGTTTTCTTAGTGAGAAACCATTGTGTAGAAGCTCCAGAGGAAGAAAAAAACGATAGGGTTAAAAGAAGCTGAAGAAAGTCAAAGCCTAACCTCGGAAAAGAGAAAATTGAAGAATAAATTAAAGAGCATAATGCAACTGAAACACCAGGAGATCCATTGAAAGATGATACACCGTAATCCCAGTGTCTTGAGAAAATTAAACAAAAAAATGACAAACAGGACCTTAGAAGAAAGAAAGCTAGCCCGAGCAAAAAATTACCTTAGGAAAAGAAGAAAACAGGGGATAATAAAACAAAAAGGCAAGACTTCAGAAGTTTAGAAGTAAAATTGAGGAGAATCAAAAGAATTTCAATGATGCCAAGTACAAAGTCACAAGAAATGATCGATCTTGAAGGAGAAGGGTATAATACATCACCTCACACACTAAGTCCAACAAGACAAACTCCAGAAATTGATCCAGTCTAGCAAAAGATTTATGATTATGTGGAATCTCTAGAGCTAAGGGCACAACAAAAGGAATTTTTTTCTCAATATGAAATGGGAAAAACTTCAACAACAAAACAAAATGCAGAACAAAAACACATAATTGAAGAAAATCTAAAGCAAGACATGTATGAGCTAGAGGTTTTTAACAAGTACTTAATTTAGGAAAGGGAAGCAACAAAAGTTCAGAATGAGATACTCAAAACCCAAAATGGTAATATACTTCTACACATTTGTCATTGGTATAAGAAGAATAATAAACTTAAGGTTCAAAACAAGTTTCTCAAAAACATAATCAGAGGGTTAGAGGGAAGAATTCTGATGAAGAGAGAAAGGACCACTTTCAGCATTAAAAAAATAAATTAAGCACTAGTTTGGATGTGCTTGCACAGGCTTCAGAGATCATTCACTAAAAGGGAAAAGAAGAGACAATTTTAATTTTTTAGTGCATGAAGACATGCAAAACCTTTGGTGTGGGGGAATGTTGAAGTCTGGAATTGTTGCTTTTTTACTATCCTTTTTTCCCTCTTATTTTACCTTCTTATCACCATTTTGTAGCAATCTCAGCTTGTTCAAGGTCAAGTTCAACTCTCAAAAAGGTATTCATAATCCATAATTAGAATATCTGGTTCTTAATGAATTATAATGAAAATATTCTTTTTTTTTACATGATCGGTTATGGTTTTATATATTCCAAAAAAGATAGAGGAGCAGGCTCCTATTACATATGATGTTGGATGGAGTCATGCCAAAGGAGAGAAGGTCGAGAACGCAGTCCCAGAAACCTTTAGACATGAATACAAAAATTCCAGAGATTCCAATTACATTTCTGGCATACTGTCTTACAAACCGAGACAACAAGAGAATACACTTACATGATCTAATTGTCAAAAACTAGCAGACTTCAAGAACACTTATGGGTAGTTTAATATTTTTTTACGGATTGATCTTGCGGAGATCTCTGTTTACTACTCTGGTAGTTTAAATTTTCTCCCTCCTAATTTAGCGTAATGTTTTTGAGGTAGCTGATTGTCTCCTCAAGGCGAGTGCATTTGTTGTTGAGGGAATCTATTTCATCCTTCTGACTCTCCAATTGTCTCTTCAAATCACAGTTCTCAGACCTCATTTGAAACCTCAAATCTTGAATTGTCTCTCTTATCTTGACGATCGTAAATTTGTTAGCTCTGCATCTAGCACATTTCTCATTTTGAGAAGCTCGATCTACTAGATTTGAGTCCATTGCTGAGCGGCCTTCTTCTATCCTTTGATCTGCGATGTGATCCTCTGTGTTATGATGTTCCTTCCTGAAATCTCTACTTGAAAAAAGCCCTGTTGTTGTTCCCCTGAACTTGTTAGAGTGAAGCCAATAATCCTTCTTGCTGTTTGAAAGTAGATTCACCTTCCCTTTGATGTAGCACTAGCCTGGTGGCTTGAAACAAAACAAAAAGCCGTGGAAGATAATCCTTACAACAAAGACAATGAAAAAGGAGGGGATAATGAAGATGCCAGGGGTGAGAGAAGAAATGTACCAAAATGGAGAACATAGCAAAGGAGTTAAGCTCATAGGAGGATTGTGGACAAGAGGAAAGCAACGATCAACTAACTCTGTGCTTGGAGATGGATTGGGATCGCACAGAGGGGGAGTGAGATGACGATTAAGAAAGGAACACGGGTTGCAAAGGAGGGAGAGGGCAACAAAGAAGCATGGAGCTCGATAGGAAGAGTGTTCAATAGGAAGAGCGAGGGGCGATCTATGAGTGAAAATAGAAGAGGGAGGCCAGAGATATAAAGGAGAGAGGGGTACGAAAGGAGATCTAAACCGCAAAGAGGAAATGCATACATGGAGGAACGCGATTGGATGCAAATTGAAAATCTTAGAGCTAGAGCAATGGCAGATTATGTGCAGAGAGGTTCGTGTGGAGTCATGGGACATCCATGCTATGTTAGTTGAAAAGAGATCATTGCAGAGATATGTTTTGATGCTGCATATATCCTTTGTATTGAACCATGAAATAGCATAGGGATAAGAGGTTTTTGTCATGATTTCCATTCAGAGTCAATAGGACTAAGGAATAGATGTGTGGACACATCCTCATCCTCTATTGTTTCCCCTTCAGACCTGGACACTGCCAAATTTGCTCGGTGATCTGTGGAACTGTTGTTTTCCCTCAATATATCTTTAAAAGTGACATTTCCCAGGCCTTCTAAATTTTGCCTTGTTCTTTTGAAGGTTCGATGCATGGCAATGTTTGGAGGATTCTTCTACTGACCATGGCTTTAATTATAATTGTTGAATCTCCCATTATTATTGGGTCTCTGATTTCCTTTTTTTTAAGATCTTAGTTCCCATTAGTAGGCCATAAGCCTCTACCTTGTTGTTGGAGGTTTCCCCCAACCCCCACTCAGAAGTGATTGGATTATTCCCCCCTGCCTCGAGGAGGATCCCTCCTGCTCCAGCTCTACCTAGATTGTTTTTGTAAGCCTCGTCGAAGAAAAGACAATGCATATTCAAATTTTCTTTCCATGTTATGAATTCTTCCTTATTTAATCTAATTTTTTAGTTTTGAGTTGGAGGTCTGTCGTTGGGACTGATATTCCAGTTACTTCTAATAGTTGCTTGGCTAATCAAATCCCTTTCTTCTTACTAGAGGTTGCTACTGTCTATTGCTTTTAAAGCTTTCATGTTTAAAAATTCTGAAGTGGGTCCCCAAGTTTTTGACAGAGCTCTTCCAATATTTGGGATTTGGTCTTTGAAGATTCTTTTATTTCTTAAGAGCCAAATATGCCAACAACGAAATGACCAGAGACTTTCCCAAAACCTTTTAATGGTTTGCTTGTTCTTTATTGAGTAAGGGTATTCTTTTTTTCCATTCAGTAAAGAAGTCATTAAAGGGTTTGGAGAAGTTGAGATCCATTTCTAGAGGACTAGAAAGTTGCTTCCAACACTCTTTAGTAAATGGACAATCCAAGAAAAGGTGTTGGATGGATTCTTCTTCATTTAAGCGCATTGAGCACCTTGACGGGCCGAAAAATCCCTTTCTTTTAAGGTTATCAACAATAAGGATTCTTCCTTTTAGGAAAGTCCAACTGAATATTTTAACTATGGGGAGACTTTCTGTTTTCCATATAGATTTCCATGGGGCCTAATCTTGTTCATCTTGCTGAGCTTGGAGAGAGTTATATTCGGACTTGACTGAGTAGAAACCCCCACTAGTATCCCAGATGATTGTGTCTTCATCCTCCATATTTGTTGGGGCTGATCCCTTGAGATGGAGGACTAAGAGATCCCATTGGCTTTTTAAATTTGGAGGAATATTTGGAATGTGCCAGTCTTGCCAATTTATGTTTTCCCAATGAGAGATAGAGTGCAGGGAGGTTATCCCCTTGGCTTGTATCCATTCTTTTATCTCTTGGAAACTTAGGAGAGATGATAAAGGTTTCTTCCCCATGATTTTGTCTCCCCATACGTTGATACTTTTACCATTTTCGGGCATCTTCGAAGTTTTCTTGATTATAGTAGGTATCATATTTTTTACTAGCTTCCATACTTGCGAGCATGGCCTTATTGGGACATTTTCATCCAGCAAGTGAGTTCTTTGATGATTCATATACTTTAAAGCCAAAGTTTGTTTCCACTAGCTGTCCTTTCCAGTTATCATTCTCCATATAACTTTTGTCCCTAGGGTAGCATTCATCAATCCAGGCAGCCTTATAGATAAGCCTCCCTTCTCATAGGGAAAAATTACTTGTACCCATTTTATCAAGCTGAATTTTTTGGTCTCCTTTTTCCCTCCCTGCCATAGAAAACCTCTGATTATTAATTCCATTTGTTTGTGAATGCTGGCTGGAGCCAGAATGTGGCATATTAGTAAATTGGCAACACAATGAGCATGGATTTGATTAGAGCCACCTTGCCGGCAATGTTCAACCACAACATTCCCCAACTTTGGATTTTTTCCTTCATCTTTTCAGTTTGTGTGCTCTATAACTCAGCCTTTATATTTTCTTTAGATATGGGAAGTCCAAGGTAAGAAGTGATTCTAATTTGCCCGTATGGGGATCTCAAGAATCTGAGATATTCTTTACATGGTGCGGGAGGGAGCATTCCAACCATAGATTATACATTTTGCATTATTTAAGAGACCACCAGAAACCTCCATGAAGTTATCAATGGTTTTTTTGAATATTTGGGCAATAATGCATGAAGCTCCGCCCATCAACTAAGTGTCATCTGCGAACAAGGAATGATTTATGCTTCTTACACCATGAGAGATGTGCAAACCATTTAGTGTTCTTTCTCTCCTTCTCTTTTCCAAATCTCTACTTAACGAGTCTGCCATTATTATATATAAGAAAGGTGAAAGATGGCAGCCCTGCCTCAGCCATATGGAACTTTGAAAGAACTCGCTCGGTCTTCCTTTTATTAACGGGGCTATCCATGGTCCCATAATGTAGGCATTGATTACCTCAATGATTTTGTTTGAGAAACCAAATTTCTTTAAGACAACAATGAGGTAAGGAAGGCTTACTCGGACAAAGGCATTGGCCATATCAATTTTATAATGATTCCCTGTTCTTTTTTCAGCATGCTTGAGTGTAGAGCTTCCTGGACCACCAAAATATTATCTATAATATGTCTATTTGGAACAAAGCCTCCTTGGTTTTCCGAGATAATCTCAGGGATAAATTTCTTTATTCGGTTGGCTATGATCTTCATTATTATTTTATAAGAAGAGTTGCATAATGAAATTGGACGAAATTTGTCAGAATTTCTTCGTGCTTTCTGTCTTAGATTTTCAAAGGAGTTTCACAGGGCAAGGTACTTGAACTAACTGGATCTCTTAGATTTAAATGAAATGTAACTGAAGAAAAGATATAGGTTCAATTGAAGTTAAAGAACAATTAAGAATTCCTTAACATGATATTAGAGGAAAACATTGAAATCATCTACAGCCAGAATTAGAGTGTATTTTTCAACAAATTCTGTTCATTAACTTCTATGAGATAATTCAGTTTTAAGAAAACATAAACATGGAAACAAAGGAATAACACATAAAGTATGAAGTATTTATAAGTTTATTACAAAATATCTTGATTTAAAATATCAAGATTTGTTATGAATATCTATACAAATATCTTGAAACAAAATTCAAGATTTTATTACAAAAAGTATAAAAATAGACTAAATTGTTTAAACAATATCAGTTGGCTAAGTGTTGATGCTATTTCTAGGTGTTCTGGTAGTGAATAGGCCTTTAAATGAGCGATGTTGTTTGTCTTGGTGGCAGACGTGTCTCGTTGTCCCACTATTCCATTGCGTTCTGTTTGATGACTATTGTGTTGAATATGCGATGTTGTTTATCTTGCTGTCCTCTATCCTTTTATTGCTGCTAAACACGTGTTGAAAGCATCCTCGTTGTCTTCTTTTCCTTTGCTGTTTGCTGCTATTTTAGATTAATAACTTCCCCTTTTCATTAAATTAATTCCATTGATAGACTATTGGGAAATATCAGGAAATAATTTTTAATCAAAATATATCTGCATCAAAGGGGCAATTTGTTTGGAAATCTCACTGCGATCCAATTTAACAATGAAAACCAAGGGGGCGATTCTTTCGAACTGTGAATGGATACACATGGAGGGGCCATGTGGCAGCTGGGGATTGGGGGAAATGAACATATTCAGGACAGTGAGTTATACAGTTGCGTGAATGGAGATCAGGAGATGGAACAATAAGTGAGAGCAGGATTAGGCAGGAAAGGAGTGAGGGCTGAGCGATTTTCGGAGGGGGGTGTAAGTGGTTAACGATATTGACATGGGGGGGTGGGGGGTGCGAAATCATGAAGGAGGACACGTAGCAGTGAGGAAAACTGCTTTTAGGACCCCCCCGCCGTTAAAGAGAAATATAGCGGGGAGCCTGAAAAGGCTTAAGGGCCGTTGGATCAAAGCAGGGTCGTGATTGGGGGAGGTAAGGTGTACATGGTTTAACCATGGGTTGACCCGACAAACCATTAAATTTACCATATAAATTACGCGTTCAGAGGGCTTATCGCAATCAGTGAGGGTACAAAGGAGTAGAACGATAGACCCGAACCCGAAAACCCTTTTAAATCCATTGTATATTTTATCGCATCTACCGGGGGCTTAACCACAAATCCAGACCCAGAAATCTTTCAAAATCCAATTTATAAATTATCGCATCCAGGAGGGGTTATCGCAATTGGCGAGTGAGACCTTTACCCTTTTCCATAGTGCTTTTCCGATGGACCGGAACTGATAGCCCATCAAATAGCAACATATAAAATATCGCGTCTGGGGGCTCTTACCACATCGCGATCGGCGGGACTTGTCAGTGGACGAGACTTTATCGCAATCGGCAGCGGGAGTGTTATTGCAATCGTAAGTGGGAGAGGGACTTTGCGGGATGGTACAATATGCGATAACACACGGCTGGTGGGTCAGGGCCGATTCTAAATGCGATTGCGATTGCCTATGAGGATTGGCGACACGTGGCCTGCGGGTTGGGTTCATGTTATAATATATAGAGGGGTTTATATATAATGTATTATGTTGTAATACATTACAACGTAATGCATTATAAAAGGCTTTGTGGTATGTTTAATGATATGGGGAAACGACTAGAGTTAAATGTATAGTAACAAATGGGAATGCGGCTAAAGTTTATGTATCAAATGGAGTATAATTAATGAAATAATATGGAATATGGCTAGAGTTGAAATATTAATGGATTAAGGCTAGAGTTTATGGAAATGTGACTAAGGTTTGGGAATTAAATAATGGATTAGGATAGAGTTTATGGAAAGAAACATAAAATGGGCATAATGGGTTAATGGAAATATGGAAATGGGGTGACGGTTATGTGGGTCCTGGCTAGGGTTAAAAATCATATTGCATATTCATAATGGGGGAAAGTTTTTTTACAAAGGATAGATGCAAATATAATTTAAACTGTAGCAGAAATAGTTCATGGGCCTTTATTTGCTTTTGAAGTCCAAACTTCATTTTGGCCTATCTTTCAATCCAGGAGTCGGATTTGGGCGCAAGATATACCATTGGAAAGAAGCTTCTGAGCATTTTCTAATGAAAACACCTACAGTATGATCTGATCCAAACATTTTCATGCAAAAAATCTCCTCAAATCCTAATACTTGGTGTCGCTTTGGAAATAATTTACAGGATGAATATTATTTACAACATCTCAAACATAATAATGATCAGCTATAATCAAGAAATCCTATAAGAATTATAGGACCCTAACAGTGGCTCCAGTTGGGGATGGCACTCTCCTTCTGAGGTGTTAAGAACACCGTAGACTAGTAGCTTGATCCCAAATCTGCAACTTGTTCTATCATAAAAACTCTGCGACTGAAACTCTTAAATTGAAGCCAAAACCATTATGCACACTGAAATCTGAAATATATACTAAACTTGACAAACTAAAATATATACTGAAGTATGAAATATAAACTGAAATTGAAAATAATGCTTGAAAAAGATGCTCAGAGTGCTGAGCTTATTTGCACACTGCTACCTACTCTATATCATTGAAAATATGCTGAATCAAATAATACGAAAATGCCAATGAAGCCAGTCAAGTAGTTTCTGAAATAAGTGGACTACTTGACTGTTTGTTAGCACAATCAAAGGGATGACTTGAATTTTTATCCATAAAATCAAAGTTGTAGAGTGCAATGGCAACTGCTGTTAGATCTGGTCATGAAAACATGATTGAACATTTGAGCTGAAAAGAACCTCCATGTAGTTTGATATAGGATCAGTAAAGGCATGATTAATTAGTTTACCTTGCAGGCCTTCATTGAACAATTGAGTATGGAAAATTTCATCAGTTATATACTCAAGGTTAAACCTTGATCCCCTCTGTTCAGTTTTAGCCTTGTGTTCAAAAACAAAACTCTCATCAATCTCCAATTCGAAAGGCACCACAATCTCCTCTTGTTTTGGAGGGAATATTTTCCAAGAATTATTTAGGATCTCAGAATTATAGGACCGAATCTGGAAATCCAAAAGTTCAATATCCTTCTTGAATCTTTCAACAAATAACTTAAGAAAACTAATTTTACTTTCAGGATAAAAGTTTCTTAATTTCGAACAACGAAACACGGCTGTTGAAAAATCTTCATCAATTTGAAAGTCAGCTAATTTATCCCTGATTTCTTTTAAAACTTCATAAGATAGAGGATTTGCCACATACATTGTCATCTTGTTTAGCAAGAAACCTGATCAACTCGTAGTGGAGTTGCCATGAATGCTCCGAAATCTGGATTCTTTGGCAGTGGAGTCACCCTAAAAACTTTGAAGCTCTAGATACTTTGAACATGGAGTCACCAGGTGAATGATACAACCTTCTTGTGTTTGATCACTGTCCACCATTAGTAATCAAAACTTGAACTTGATATGATTTTTTTAGGAATTTGAAATGTTCAAATCCCCAGTATCGTTGCCATAATGTTAGCTCTCTGTAATTTAAATATGGCTGAGAAATAATTGCAGAGGTAACCACAAAACCACTTTGGAAGTTGGGATCTAGCCCTGCCAGCTTCAGAGAGGGATCTCTCTGTAAGATCTAACTTTGTTGTATTAGATATTAGGCTAGTTATGAGTGTTAAAAGTTTGGTTTATGAATTGGGTTGGTTGGAATAGAAAGGGGAAAGCCATTGGACAATGGAGTCTGCAAACTTAATAGGGATTTGTCTCAGATTTTCAAAGGAGTTTCACAGGGCAAGGTACCTGAACTGACTCGATCTTTTAGATTTAAATGAAATGTAACTGAAGAAAAGATATAGGTTCAATTGAAGTTAAAGAGCAATTAATAATTCCTTAACATGATATCAGAGGAAAACATTGAAATTATCTACAGCTAGAATCAGAGTGTATTTTTCAACAAATTCTGTTCATTAACTTTCTGTGAGATAATTCAGTTTTAAGAAAACATAGACATGGAAACAAAGGAATAACACATAAACAATGAGAGGAGCATGTCACCAAATAGTCCAACACATGAATCCTATGAAGAATGTCCTTTTTACTATTGATAAGTCCACTGAGGCTTGAGAAACATACAATGGCTTTCTTCTGTACAAAATCCAACCTCTATTACTTCAAATGATGAAGTATTTATAAGTTTATTACAAAATATCTTGATTTAGAATATCAAGGTTTGTTACGAATATCTATACAAATATCTTGAAACAAAATTCAAGATTTTATTACAAAAAGTATAAAAATATACTAAATTGTTTAAACATTATCAGTCAGCTGAGTGTTGATGTTGTTTCTAAGCGTTCTAGTAGTGACTAGGCCTTTAAATAAGCAATGTTTGACTTGCTGGAAGATGTGTCTCGCTGTCCCACTATTCCACTGTGTTTTGTTTGATGATTGTTGTGCTGAATATGTGATGTTGTTTATCTTGTTGTCCTTTGTCCTTTTACTACTGCTAAACACGTGTTGAAAGTTTCCTCGTTGTCTTCTTTTCCTTTGTTGTTTGCTACTATTTTAGCTTAATAATTTCCCCTTTTCATTAAATTAATTCCGTTGATAGACTATTGGGAAATATCGGGAAATAATTTTTAATCAAAATATATCTGCAGTAAAGGGGTGATTTGTTTGGAAATCTCATTGCGATCCAATTTAACAATGAAAACTAGGGGGGCCGATTCTTTCGAACTGTGAATGGATACATGTGGAGGGGCCACATGGCAGTTGCGGATTGGGGGAAATGAACATAATTGAGACATTGAGTTATACAACTGCATGAATGGAGGTCGAGAGATGGAACAATAAGTGGGAGTGGGATTAGGCAGGAAAGGACTGAGGGATGAGCAGTTTTCGGAGGGGGGTGGTAAATGGTTAATGGTATTGGGGGGAGGTGTGTGAAATCATGAAGGAGAGGACATGTAGCAGCAGGGAAAATCGCTTTTCTGACACCCCCCTCACTGTTAAAGAGAAATATAGTGGCCGGGGGGGGGGGGGGTGGGTTGTTGGGGGGGTCCAAAAAGGCTTAAGAGCCATTGGATCAAAGCAGGGTCGTGATCGGGGGAGGTAAGTTGTGCATGATTTAACCATGGGTGGACCCGACAATCCATTAAATTTACCATATAAATTATCGCCTTCGGAGGGCTTATCTTAATTGACGAGGGTACACAGCGTCAAAACGATAGACTCGAAACCGAAAACCCTTTTAAATCCATTGTATAACTTATCGCATCCGCCGGGGGATTAGCCACAAATCTCGACACAAAAAACTTTCAAAATCTAATTTATAAATTATCATATCCAGGAGGGGTTATCGCAATCGGCGAGTGGGACCTTTACCCTTTTCCATAGTGCTTTGTCAATGGGCTGGACCCGATAGCCCATCAAATCACAACATATAAAATATTGCGTTCGGAGAGCTCTTACAACATCATGATCGACGAGACTTATCGGTGGCCGAGACTTTATCGCAATCGGTAGCGAGAGTGTTATCGCAATCGCAACCGGGAGAGGGACTTTGCGGGATGGTGCAATATGTGATAACACGTGGTTGGTGGGTCAGGGTTGATTCTAAATGTGATTGCGATTGCCTATGAGGATTGATGACACATAGCCTGTGGGTCGGGTTCATGTTATAATGTATAGGGGGGTTTATATATAATGTATTTTAAAAGGATCTATGTTACATTTAATGATATGGGGAAACGATTAGAGTTAAATGTATAATAACAAATGGGGATGCAGCTAGAGTTTATGTATCAAATGGAGTATAATTAACGAAATAATATGGAATATGGCTAGAGTTGGAATATTAATGGATTAAGGCTAGAGTTTATTGAAATGCGACTAAGATTTGAGAATTAAATAATGGATTAGGCTAGAGTTTATGGAAACAAACATAAAATGGGCATAATAGGTTAATGGAAATATGGAAATGGGATGATGGTTACGTGGGCTCCGGCTAGGGTTAAAAATCATATTGCATATTCAGAATGGGGGAAAAGGTTTTTTACAAAGGATAGATGAAAATATCATTTAAACTACAACGGAAATAGTTCCCGGGCCTTTATCTGCTTTTGAAGTCCAAACTTCATTCTGGCCTTTCTTTCAATCCAAGAGTTGGATTTGGGCGCAGGATATATTGTTGGAAATCATCTTCTGAGCACTTTCTAATGAAAACACCTGCAGTCTGATCTGATCCAAACATTGTCATGCAAAAAATCTCCTCAAATCATAATAGTTGGTGTCGCTTTGGAAATAATTTGCTCGATTAAATATTATTTATAACATCTGAAAGATAATAATGATAAGCTATAATCAAGAAATCATATAAAAATTATATGACCCTAACACTCTTGATGATCCACCTCTATAAGTTTTGCTGCATAATTAATTTCATTTTGTACATATATGTATATAGGTGTGCTAATGTATATGATGATTTGTGTGTTACTACCAAAAACAAAAGTGGAATGTGTTCTCATGTAGATAAGCAATAAGGAGAACATTTGCCAGGTGTAGGTTTATTCCTTTATCCAATACTCGTAGATTATCTATGGAAAATGTGGCTTATGGAGTTTTCTTTAAGTTTTTCAGACTCCTAAAAATTGAAAACACCGGCAAGCATGAACTAGCTCGAGCTCGAGAAAAATCCATGGGAGAGCGAATGGAGTTTTGTTTAAGTTTTTTAGACTCCTAAAAATTGAAAACACCAGAAAGCATGAACTAACCCAGTCTTGAGAAAAATCCACGGGAGAGTGAATGGATTTTTCTTTAAGTTTTCCAGACTCCTTAATATTGAAAATACCGGCGAGCATTAACTGATCTAAGCGCAAGAAAAATCCACAGAACAATATTAGTTAGGTGATTTGCCAATAAAATGGAAATGGAAGCAGGAAACAAAGGTCAACTTGATCCCAAGAAGAGGAATATATCTAGCTACAAAATGCCTTTCGATTACAGAACCTTGGAACCTGATCAGTGACTTCTTCTACTTCAATTTCCACCACTTCCATTGCAATTTTTGAATTCCTTCACTAGTGTGTATTGTTCATTTTCTTATTTGTTCCAATAAATGAATTCAAATACAACATCAACAATTATCATTATCTACTCTAGCTGGACATTCAGAATATGTTAAGTTACAAAAGGAAGCCTGCAAAATCTCAATTTGGAGATTTCACTAAGAAATATGCATTCATCTGGTACTGAAGAATATCTTTGTGTTCATCTGGTACTGAAGAAGCTCTCTGTGTTCATTTGGTCTTGAAAAATCTCTTTGTGTTCATCTGGTACTAAAGAATTTCTCTGTGTTCATCCGATACTGAAGAAATTCTCTTCGTTTATCTGGTACTGAAGGAAATGTTTTATGTGTAATCTGGTAATGGAGGTATGAGATCAATATTTTTACTTTTTGCTATTAAGGATTCATAATAATTGTATGATGACATATGATTATCCTCATTTTTATTACTTTACTTGCTACCCCTATCCTAATTTTTTCCCCTAATGAAAAATCATAATTTTCATTGATATTAAGAAAATTACATGTTGTAGATGCTATATAGCATATGCTGTAAGTTGGGGCGACTTTCCCTTCAAAAAATAGTTGATTACAAAAAAGATCCCAATGGGAGTACTGATAGTGTATCTGTCAATATATACATCATGATGTTATAAACAGTAATATGTACCAGTAGATAATAAAAAATAAACACATATAAAACAAGCCCATCGGGCCCCTATGATCTGATGTCCATATAAGGTCCATCCATGTACCTCTAGGCCGAACCGCAACTTCCTTGGATAGCTGATCGTAAATTTGGTTGCGTTCCCTGTATATGTGACGACAAACAATGGAGTCAAAATGAGCCTTAAGTCTAAGTGCCTCATCCAATATATGCCTCAGAGAAAAAGCATGACCATTAGAAGTATTGTTGAACCAATTGATTATGATATTTGAATCCCAAAAATTTGTAAATTTCTATATTGATTTTCTAAAGAAAATGGGAGTAGATGTCAAAGGGTGATAAGCTTAGCAAAATTGTTGGTTCCATTCCCCAGCCCCGTCTGAATTTTGAAGTAATGGGAATTAGATAGGTAAAGTACATATCTCACCCCATATCCCTCCTCTTGTGCAGACCCGTTGAAATATGCCCAAGGAATGCCTTTATCGATAGATTCAGTGATAACATGGTGAGTAGTGGGAGTAGGACCATCATCAGGAATAAGATTATAGGTGGATTGTACATGAGTAGAGATAAGGTGCCAGTTAGGAAGAAGGTTACAGAAGATGATCTGGTTCCTAGCTAACCAAATGGCCCAACAAATGAGTATAGGGATGTTCCTGGCCTTGTGTGGCTTGACCATCACCCACCAGATGTGCCATGCGTCCAGTACAAAATTTCCCTGCCATCAGAAGACCCTTTTACCATTAATTTTTTTTTTTAGGATGCATCTTTGAGGTAGATGAAAGAAACATATTCCATAATTCCAATATGAGAGGGCATTGGAGAAAGAGATGATCTGTAGATTTTGAGCTATTCTTACATAAACAACACCAAGATGGACCATTGAAAGAGCGCTTCATGTGATTGTCCCTGATGGGGGCCTTGTTTCTGAGCACAATCCACATGAATAGTTGAGATCTTGGAGGTGATTTCATTTTCCAGAGCAGGCTCCACCACTTCTCTAGTACCGGTGGTCGATACACCGAGTAAATGTTAAGGTATCCCTCCTTGGGTGTATACTTTCCATGTTTTTCCAATGCCCATACCAATTCATCTTCGCCTGTAGTGATTCTGATATGAGTTTCAAAGAGTGCATTTGTATATGATTCACAGTCTTGATGCCATATATCAGGGTTATTTAATCGATTAGAAAATTTCCAGGCTTATGAGAATAGAGTGGTGTTCTTAGGATCCGCTATATGTTCAAGTTGAGAGATGCCCAAATTGGTGAGGTGTGCAATTAATTCTTGTGGGAGCCTGTAAGCATTGCCACTTCCAATCCATGAATCTAAACCAACTTTGACCGAAGAACCTAAATTTATTCTACATGTAATCCCTTCCCATATATAGGGAAGAGAGTTGAGGACAACTTTCCATATAATCGAGATGCATGTTCTGTTCCATGTGGGTAGTCTAATCTAGTCTAGAATACCATGAGGTTGTATATATTTTTTGGAGACTACCATAGTCCATAAGCTTCGAGTGGTGATAAGGTGCCACCCCAATTTAGTAGCAAGAGTAGATGAGAAGTGTGACAAAATTTTAATACCCCATTTCTTGGGTAGCGCAATCAATTCCCATCGGGCCCAAGAAAAAAGCTTTCCCTCTTGTCTACCTTTCCAAAGGAATTTGCAGCATAGAATTTGGATTCTAGAGAGTGTACCCGTAGGGGTCCATGCTAGGGACATCCAATAGAAAGGCATGGCCTCCAGTATAGATTTTATGAGGACCAGTCGACCATCTCTGGAGAGATATTTGTGATGCCATATGTTGAGCCTATGCTCGATCTTAAGAACCAACTAGATCTAGTCCAAAATTCTGTAGTGTTGTGCTTTTAGCTGATAACCAAGATATTTTAGGCCTTCATCCAGAGTGTGTAAAGTGAAGGGGAACTTGTGGAGGGAAAAGTGTATTTCATGAGGAGAACAACTCGATGTAGTGATGGTAGATTTGTTGCTGTTGATATACATTCCCGTGGTGATACTGAATAATGTCATGACTGAGTGTAACCCAGACAAATCCCCAATACCACCATTAAGAAAGAGAAAGACATCATCTACAAAAAGTAAATGAGTCAAAATGTAGTTGTTGGTGATATTAATTCCCTGTAGTCGTCCCAGTCTGCGTTCTTCCAATATTAGCCTGCTAAGACCTTCCATAATGAGCAGAAAAAGTAATGGGGAGAGGGGACATCCTTGTCTGAGTCCCCTTTCCGAGTGAAAGAATGGAGAGGCCGAGCCATTTATGAGCACACTGAAAGAAACTTTAGTTATACATCACATAATCCAATTGATGAATTCTGGAGGAAAACCCAAATGAGTTAAAAGCATTCTTAGATATAACCAGCTAGCATGATCAAATGCTTTTGAGAGGTCTACCTTGAGAATCACACCTTACAGTTTTTTAGTATTGATGGAGTGCATGACCTCTTGAGCAGTTCTAATAGCTTCATGTATCTGTCGATCCCTGAGAAATGTAAACTGCTCATATGAGAGGTGTGCAGAGAGGATGGGACGGAGGTGATTTGCAATGATTTTGTATATATAGTTGCATAGTGATATTGGTCGAAAATCATTGAAGGATTCCGGATTATAAGATTTTAGAATGAGAGAGATAAAGGTGGAGTTGAAAGCCTCTCTACATGCGTCCCATGGATCAACATTCTTCAATGATTTTGAGGAGGTCCTCACTAAGAATTTCAAAGAAGGTTCTATAAAACTCCACAAGCCAGCCATCTCGTCCAGGGCTCTTGTCCTTCTTGAACCATTTCAAAGTAGATTCAAGCTCACCCATCAATATAGGTTGTTAAGGTCCTCTGCATCCTCCTTTTCAATGAATCGAGGGAAAAGACAGGCCACTCTTATGATTTCTGATAAGGAAGCATTACGGGGGGCCTTGTAGAGATTCTTGAAATGTGTAGTACCAAGAGAGGCTAAATTTTGGAAAGAATGAACCCGGATTCCCTGCTCATTTGTCATTTTCCAAATAGTGTTGATTGATCTACGTCTATTGGAAAATTTATGATAGAACTTAGTGTTGTCATCTCCTTCTTGAAGTCAAATTTCTTTGCTATGAAGCCCCCATGATTCTTCTCTTTCCTTTAGGATTTTGTCCCTCTGTGAAACAAGGGATGTGAGATGTTCCTTATGGTCAACGGACAGGTAACCACACCCATGCTCATCTTCCAAGATTGTAATCTCTAATTCAATGTTACTAAGGGTTTCATCGTCGCAGAGTCTCTTTTTGTGTGCCCAATTCATAGAGAGGTGCTTAAGGCTGATTAGATTGTGAGAAAACTCTTCTGATATGTTACTTCCCGCACTAGGAGGGTGGGGCTTCCAGTAGTATGAGACAAGCCTAATATACTCAAGGTTCTTTAACCATGAAGTGTTGAATTTGAAAGGTGCTTTGAGCTTATTCACTCGTCCACTTAATTCAAGATAAATGGCTAGTGATCAAACAGGCCCCCCAAACCAACCCATTGTTTGTAGATACATCAATGTCCTAGTAATCATTCCTTGATAAGGAAGCAATCCAATCTTCGTGCCAAAATCACGTCCCCAGTCCTCCTATTCCTCCAGGTTGGTTGTAGCTGAGCCAAGGCGATGTCAATTAACCCATGCTCCTTGAGTAGAGTCTTGAATGGGTCGGATAGAGAATCAATCTATGCATTATGTCCCCATGATTCAGCATAACCAATAGAGAAGTTTAGATCACCTCCCAATATGAGTATTTCCACTTGGAGGAGTCTATCGAAGGAGATGTTCCTAGAAGGTAGCCTAGTTTTGACAGGGACCGTAAACATTGATCATCCTTATATCTATATAGAGCTCCGATGAAAAAAAGTATGCCCCAATGTATCCATATCCCCCTATATGTTGATTAATTTGCTCATCTTTGGATTATATCCCAAAAGAAATTCCACTTGATCTCCTATTCATATCCAAGGCATGGAAATGCCATCCAGGTATCATGGCTTCAAGTAATTGGGTTATGGACTCAGCTAACCCAAGTGTCTCCTGAAGAAAAATAACTTCCACTCTTTCAAGGTTCAAGAGTCTGCGAAAAGCTAGTTTTTTAACTGGACTAGCCAACCCTTGGCAGTTGAAGGAGAGAAGCTTCATGAGGGGGAGGACACCAGGGTGTTCTGTGCTCTAAGAACTTGATCAATGGCAAGTTGACAGCCAACAACAACATCCATGCCAACCTGAATCTTGGCCTTGGATATAGAGGAGGGTCAGCCCTGAGGAGGTTTTGAGGGTACGAGGGAGGAGATGAAACCAATACCCAAGGAATCTGGTGGAAAGGTGTGATTAGGGGATCGAAGATTATAGGAGTGGGATCGATTAGCAGAGTCTGAAGCTGAAGAGTGTTCTTCGGAGGAAGACTGATTCAGGAAGGAGGGTGGAGTATAGGAGAAAGTTGGAGGGGGGGGGGGGATTCAAGGAGCAAGCTAATGAGTGTGGAATCAGAACATATGTAAAAATGCATTGTGATGCAGAAGTGACAAATACAGAAGAAAAGGAAGAGAGGGAATTGAAAAAAGAGCTAGGGTTAAAATTACCTGAAGAGAGCGTAACCACCCAAGCCTTGGTCATAGGAGGTGAGGGAGGCTGAGAGAGTGCATTGCTGCGCTTCTTCAGAGTCTCTTTTGCAGCCTTGTTCGGTACAATGCTAGTGGTTGTGGGCTGTTCATGTGCCTAAGGGATGGCTACTGGAATATCCTTCTGGTGCTTTGGTACAGTGGATTGCTTGATCAATGGGCATTCCTTGTATAGGTGCCCAACTTTGTGACATCATCTACAACAGAATGGTACACCCTCATAGTCCAGAATCTGGGCGTGCATATAGTGTTTCCAATGTAGAGTGATGGGTTCCTCTAAACCTTCCCTGGTGTCTAAATGCACCAATATCTGTGCTAGGGACATGTTGCCCGATGATAAGTAAGAGTTGTCGTGCTCCAGATATGTGCCAAGGGCATTTCCGATGCCTCGAAATATATCCTCTGACCATAAATGTAGGGGTAAACTGGGGAGTCTTACCCATAGAGGCCCTGCACCAAGATGTTCTCATTCTAGATCGAACAAGGGACTCCATCTCTTTAGCAGCACCATGTTCAATGTGCCATAATTTAGATAGTACCCAGGATGTGTAGTTTTCCCTCGAGAAACGTAGAGCGAACCAACCCTGAGCCAGTGATGATACAATCGGAAGGTCAGTCAAAATGTGACCCTAGATCTCTGTTATCCATTGTTTGAGCCTAGCGATGAATAAGTCCGTCCCTAAACACGGCCGACCAAAACCCTATCAGCTGTATCAATCACATCTCCCATTTTGATTCCCTCACCAAAACGAAGGGCAATGTCTTGATATTTTGCTTTCACTCACCTGGATTTCTTGCCTTGTTTGGGTATCTTGTCGTTTCATATGTCATGGGAGGATTCAAGGGGGGGCTCCTGTTCATCAGCACGATGCTTTGAAGTTTCGGCCTCCAGACTTGTCGGTATCCCTTCGAAGTAGCCATATGTGGGAGGAGCGGTTATGGAGGAGTGAGATGGACTGACGGGTAAATCCAGAGGGTTTATATCTAGTACAAAGGATGGAATGTGGGTTGAAATACCAATCAAAGGGGTTAATGTAAAACTAGAGGGTAAAAAAAGGGGTCCGGGTTAATGCAGGAGGCCATGAAATGTAGGGATGCTGGCGTGGGGGGATGGGTAGCGAAAACTGGCCATGAGAGGGGGTCATCAGGAAAGGGTTCGGCCGGACACAAAGTTCCCGGTTCAGTATGCGAGGGCAAGGTAACCACCTGGGGGAAAACGTCAAAGGAGGTAGGGTTTAGAGAAAACAACACATCTGATATTAGGGGAGGTGTAGTCGTCTAGATGGGGACTGTGGCAAAGGGATCCTCCAAGTAATCAACTTGATCGATCTCCATGTTTGTAGCCGAAAATCACAAAAAGTCTGCACCAACTGCCAGATACGCCAGGGAAGGCCATTATGCCAGGGAGTCATAGCAGTAGAAAGGTAAACAGACTGTAGGGGTTGTCGTAGATATCGTTGATGGTAGCAGATAACTGCGATGACGAGCAAGCGGCTTTGTGAACGGAACAAACAGCACAGGAGGAAAATGTGGCATAACCCTAACCCTAACCCGTCTCGTCTGTAATCTAGTCTGCAGTAGTAGCTCCATCATATCATACTCTATAAGGATGTTAATTATCAAAAGCAACCAAAGATATTTTCTTTATCAGAAAGTAGTATCTCTATCCTAATACTAAACCACTTACCTTCGTTACAAAGAAAAATCCTTTTGTATGATTGAGTGGGATGGTTATGGATATGATTAAATGAATACTAATCCTAATCTAAGCAAGTATACTATATGATTATCTCTTATTCCACCTCCATGGGTCATTTAAGTAATGATGATCCCACTATTTCATAGTCATAAAGATGAATGATGGCAATAAGGACTAACAAAACTCTGATGTGAACCATGTCATACCTCTGTACCCGACCACATCCTACATATCATGTCTAACACACATTCCCGTAAGTACGATGTCAAACATGGGAATAATTTCTAAACGAGCTCTGCATACAATGTATCATTGTCATACACACCACTCACTTACTAATTCTGCAGACATTGTAGTCGTTATCATTTCCCCTTTGAATTATAAAGGCTCCTCTAGATGGCTTTGTCATCCAAATGAGCATTATTTCCTTTCTTTCTTTGCATTCAATACTATATGTGACCAATTACGGTACCCCTATATCCCCATTTTCAGAACTGTGTCAACTGTTTATGGTAATGTGTATGTCAATTACATCCGGTACTTCGTAAAACTACTTCTGGTACCCTGTGTTAAGAATTGCCAGTACACGTTTACCATTTCCTATACTAAACCCCTATCAAGTTCAAGAATCGTTTGCACAGATAGAATGGGGGTCGATAGGCACGAACCCAAATTTCGGTCTTACAGAGAGAGTGAGGAGTATCAGTTGTGTAGGAAGAATTTAAAGGGCATCATGAAGGTGTTTCTCTCGCTTTCAGTTAGAATTTTGATGGTGAGAACATTCAATTTGGAGATCTACAGTTTAAAGTTACAGATGCTACCATAGAAGAGGCCATAGGTTTACCAACCACAGGAGAGAAGTATTTTAAAGGTGCAACATCAACAAGTAGCTTTGTCACAAATTCTTGACTCTAGAACACCAAAACACCAGAACCCAAACTGGAATAAAGAAATTCCGTGAATTTGGGTTAAAAAAGAGTATAGATTAATGCTCATTGGTCGACAAAATTTTGTGACTTTGGGCATGTATGATGTTACCTTCCTTTATCATTTGAGACTTTTGTTGCATTTCGAGGGAGGTCTTGAAATGATTTTTCCATACTTTTTTTGGATGAGCCTAAAAAAGATGGCAAGAGGAATTAAGTCATCCTCTAAAACTTTTCAAACCAGTATTTACCACCGTGGGTTAATCAAACTCTTAGTTTTCCATGAAATCAAGAAGCGGGGAAGTGTTTGGAAGACATTTCTAGCACAACACTTTGCTCATGCAGAAGGTTCCCAACACATGGAGGAAATCCTACAAGAAGAGAGCATTAAGTACCTTGACAACAAACAAGAAAGTAGTAAGAAGCATCGGAAGAAATCAAAGTCCAAGGAGGTTATTGATAGCCTTACTCCATCGAGGTATGTCAACAAGTGAGATAAGGGTGAATTCGAAGGCAAGAAAGAAAGTCTTGAATCAACAATCAAGTCTTCAAAGAGTAATATGACTCCTATCGATTCACCCACTCCAAGAAAAATTTCGACGAGTGAGAATAAGAAGAAAAGTCATCTAGTAGTGACAAATAAGAATTCACAGGCACCACTTCGGAGGTAGCTGTCGAATTTCCCCAAGAAGAAACTCCTACAACTAGTGCTAATAAAGAAAAGAAGCCTAAAATTAGTAAAGGCAATGAAAAGGTTCAAATTTATGAAAAGAGGAAGATACATGCATAGGAAAAGGAAGCCACAGGGACCCTGGCATCGAAAAAAGGAAAGAAGAGAAGGTTGTTTGAGGATTGTGAGCCATCAACACCCCTGCGTTGAACCACTAGAAGTATGGAAAAAGTGGTAATAACTACTCCCAATCCTCCTCTTCCAGCACATTTGATTGATATCTCTGCCTCTCCTGAAGGAGAACATGTATAAGAGGAGACACTCAATGAAACAAAAGAGCTTGTGACAGAAAATTTGCAAGAATTGAGCAGAGAAGTAGAAGCTAAGAGGATATTTACCAAATAGAAAACACTTGAACCTGATAGTTCCTTAGCTAGGCAACATATGATGGCCAAGATTGAAAAAATTCAAAAGATAAATGAGAATATAAAGGCAAAAGTGAAAGAATACAGAATGTTGGATGAATATCTTAAGAAGGAAAAGAAGCAGCTTAAGAAGAATAGCCAGATGCTGCAAGAGGAGTGTGATGAGGCCTCCACTAATTTAAAGAAGGTTCTTCATCTTGTGAATTTTACCAAGGTCATTAGGAGGGAACTCAAGGAAGAGGCCTTAGGTGCGAAGGTCTTGGAGCCAAGTAATTAATACCCAGGCAAGGAAGGCTTCATTTTTTGAAATTTTAAAGATTGATTCAATCCTTTTTGCATGAGGGCATTCAACATCTTGAGCATGGGGGAATGTTGGGTCTCCCTTTTGACACCTATAATGCCCTAATCGACCTCTATTTTTAACCTATTTTGCCTCGAATCTATCTACTATTCTCCTATTTTCTTCAAGTATATGCCCTTTTAGCCTTCTGATGTCTATATGAGGTAATCTATATTTCAAAACTCAATTTCTATGTTTTCTTATAGTAGAAAAAACATTATTTGATCTTTTATTTTGTAATTTCTCTGATTAGTCCACATAGATCTTTGGATTTCCACTCCTATTCATCTAGTACTTGTTCAACAGTCTGGCACTCGGTCAGTTCACCATTCTGGTACTCAGGCAGTTCAATGATCCGGCATCTATGTTCTTATTTGTCCAGCCTCTTCAACAATCTGCCACTCGGGTCTTCGTCAAATACCTATGCACCCATCTGGTACTCGACTAGTAGCCTTGTTCTCAGCAACCACACTCACCACATGCGTGCACCCATCCAACACTTCACCACTAGCCCAATCTCTTGGCTATTGCGCTCATCATATTGTTCTATTCTAGTACCAACCGTTCCAATGTTGGATTCCGGTACCAGCTACTCCACTGTTCGATTCTGGTACTAGCGATTCTATTGTTTAACTCCAGTACCCACGTTATATTATTTTGTTATGGTACCAGTGTTCCTTTGTTCGACTTTGGTACCAACTGTTCCTTTGTTCGACTTTGGTACCAACTGTTCCTTTGTTCTATTTCAGTACCAACATTCTACTGCCTGATTCTGGTACCGGTCTTCATCTCCAGACTTAGTAATTCAACAAATAGTCTACGATGGAACCAAGAAAGTTTTTGAAGACATCTCCCTTACTTAGGCAGTCAAGTTTCACTTCCTCCTCATGCACTTCGTGTCATGAGGATGAAGTTACAAATTTAATCCCAGTTAAACTATACATATTTGATGATTATCTCTTGTAACTTTGATTGTAACGACCCTCTTATTTACAAAAGAAAGGTATGCCAACTAATTAAGTTAATCTTTTAATATCTTCGTATTTTAATCTTTTAGTCTTCAGAGAGATTAGAGAAGAGAAATTAGGTTGGATAATCAAATAATTAGGAACCAAGCACTAGCACGCTGAGATTTGTAATGATGATGAACTGTTAAGTTGTAATCCTTTTTATTAATAATATGAGCAACAGTTGTTAAGATGAGTGTGTTAAATTACTTCTTCGCTCTGTAATTTTTCAAACTTACCTTGGTAGCTCAGTAAGGGCCCACCAAAGCCATCAAGGCAAGTTTTCCCTTTTTAAGTTATTAAATAGTTTAGTGTTTCTAGTTTTTCTTTATGAGTGATAATTTCTTAGTTTAAATTGTATTTGATTTACATATTTAATGATTGATTGTTTGAAGCATAAGAAGGATAAGACTTGAGATCTCATCATTTACCTACATGCGCCAATCGTGAAGGCTCTTATCAAGTATTTCCTGTACTGGTTTTGATTGCCTTGTTTAATAATTGAATGCATTCAATTGATTTGGTTAAGATTAATAGTTGCAAGAAATAGAGTTAAGTCCATCTTGTTATTTCTTGAGCCTATAAATCAAGGAACTCATTAACTAATTTAAAATCTTCAGTTTACAGTGTTTGAGTGTTGTGTGGATTTTCATTAATTGTGTGATGAAATGAATTAAAGTTTTTAGAATTAAGTGTTAATTTGAAGTACTCACTATCTAGAATATAAGCAACAGAAAACAAAACTTATCTATTGTCGGCACATATAGTGCATCATCTCTACTGATTACGATTCCCTAGTCAATAATTAAGTATTGAGGCAAA
>APFE030553274.1:23378-59015 GCA_000404065.3 Pinus taeda
TATTGTACATATCTTATCTGCATTTTGGCAAAGGAAAGACTAGGGTTTTGCAGCACTATTTGGGATTCATGTGGCTTTATGTGTTGATAGTGTGTTTCTCTCAGTACTTGTAAGTTTTGTATGTGTACCACTTTCCTTATTTAATCTTTTGTAATTAAACAAATGAAGTGTTAAGGTAGAATTCATGAACTTGTTATGCTCTGCCTTTAAATTTGTTTAATTTTCTATGTTTTCTTCAGTTTAAGGAGAATCCTTGAGACTTCCTTTCTCTCCTTAGCTCCTCACCAGTCTGATCTATCCATCTCACTTGCTTTAAGGCATCAAGACAATCGCTTATCTTGCCCCAAGTAGACCTCTGCAAAAACTGTGCCTCATCCCCGCACCCAAATTTGCCTTTCCCTTGAATTCAACAAAACCTCAAAAACTCAATTTCACAGTCTTTGTACTTCGTACCTAGCCTAAAATTAGTCATCAATTCAGTCATCTTGATCTAGTTGATTATATTTTTCTGAGATTGACCCGGAGAGAGCCCTCTCCTGTCCTCATAGGGCTAGCTACGAGGCTAAGCGTGGTTTGATGTAGCCTTCAGTCTTACCTTATTTCAGCCTAAGGTAGATTTGAGCGCTAACAAGTTGAATGAAATGTAAATAAAAGTCATTGAGATCACCCTAGTGTAGACACCTATGATTGATTTTTTGATCAGATAGAGTGCAAGAGATAAAGATGTTGGAGACCTAAAAGGATGTTAGGGTTTGGAGGAAACCCTAGGGAGACCTTCTTCCTACATATAAATCTTAGGGTTTGGGAGAAACCCTAGAAATGATATTGGATATGGAAAAACCCTAGAATAATTAATGAGAATCTATTGATCTATACAGTGATGAATTGAGAGTAACCCTAGTTAGGCTTGTCTCTTACCTAGTAGGAGATGGTATAATGTAGATCCAATGGTCATATTGTGCATTCATAGTTGGAATTGGCTGCCCAATAAGGAGACTATAGATCAAGAAATGGGAATACTAGTGGTGCTCAAGTGGAAGCATTTCTTCATTTGCAGATGATGGTTAATGGAAAGTGGTGCCTCATGGCTAATGAGGAGGTAGGATCAAGAGGGAAACCTCATTAAAGATGATTATTTTCAATTCCTATGTAATCTATTTAAGACACAGTTCTTGTTTTGATTTATCTTCTTAAACTACTATTTTTTCTTCCTGAATGAGTAATTAGATAAAAAAACGGTTCCTTCTATGACTTCTTGTTGAGAGTGTGATTAAGGAGAGTAGATCCATCTTGAGGGTGTGATAAAGTGTAATGAAAGAAGAGTTAGCTCCAAAAGGGAGTTGGTGCAAGAAAATAAAGGAGCCACTCTCATATTTAGAGAAGAAAGACAATAATGTTTTCTGAATTAAACTTACAATAGATGATGACAGCATGAAGAAGCTCAAAATGTAAAGGATTCTACTGACAAGAAGATTGGATTGTGAAGAGCCCTTCTTAATCATTAGGCACACTTTCATTATGTTCATTTACTTTTCTATTATTTCTCTTACTCTTACTCTAGGGTCAACATGTACATCAAGTGGATGTAAGGACCCAGTCCTTAATATTGAGATTGAGGAGGATGTGGAACAACCCTTTGATTATAGTGGCGCTTGGAAATGGACAGCATCTCAAAAGAAAGAATTTTAATCTCTTAGGTTGATGACTATGACTAAACAGGCTTCTTATTTAAAGGGAGTAAACTATTAGATTAGATGTTACAATTAGATGAGATTCTCTAAGGCAAGAAGTCTCTGAGAGAAATATGTCCTTCATGAAAGGTCCATACTAGATGAAAAATATGTTGTAGTGTCAAATAGTTCAATAATGATATCCTCTCTGAGAGAGAGTACTATGACGAGATCCTAGCACCTATTGCCAAATTATCTATTATTAGAAATATGTTGGCTTCCTCCATGATGTACTTAAGGAAGAAGCATACTTGGATCTACCTTGTAGATTTTAGGAACATGAGAAGGAGACTCATGATTGTCGACTGAAAAAAGCCCCATGTGGACTCAAGGAAGTCCCCTAGTCTTGGCATGCTTAGATTGATGGAAATTTGATGTGAATTCCAACCTCTCTTCAAGGTTGAAGGTATGTCTTTGATATTTGGTTTTATATATGCTAATTATTTATTATTAGCATGGTTTTATATATACCCTAAATATGCTATATTTGGTATGTCTCAGTGTTCAGTACCATATGGAGTTGACCTCTAAGCCTAGGTGATCAACTTCTTGAGATTAGAAGTGTAACGTAAAGATGATGAGGACTTCCTAGTCAAGGGAAGTATTCTATCATAGAATTGGCATGTTCGGTTACACTAAAGAAGTTGAGAGACTCCTCTTTAGATTTAGATTTGGTGGATCCCATGATGAGTAGGAAACCAACTGGATCCTTTCTTTGCAACATGTGCATTGAGCCAAATAGAGCTTGGACATGTATATTGGGAGGCTGCAAAGTTGTTATTGAGATACCTACATGATACAATCAATCATGGTTTGAGACGGTGTTGTGACTGAATATATTTTTCAACGCCAAGTGAATTTGGAGTGATGTGAACTAGAAGAATACATTGAGGTGTTGCTTCAATATGTGTCTTCATTTGATTTCCTGGATGAGCATGTAACAAAATTCCATTGCACTCTATCTAGAAATGGTCGATCATATTGCAACTTGCATATTTGTATTGCAAGAAATGTGGCTTTAAAATATATCCACAATGTTGTTAGACATGACGCCACTAATGGAGAATTGAGGCTCCAACATAAAGGGAGCCATGAGGATCTAACACAGAGGATAAGTGAGGCTCCAACAATGACTTGTTACAGAATTAAAGAAACGAGGCTTCAACAAATGAGTAGGTTGCAAACATTCTCACCAAGATGTTGAAGTTCATATTCTTTAGAGAGTAGCTTGGAATGCTAGAGAATGTAGCTTTCCTTAAGAGGGAACTTTGCTGATCAGAAACATTAAGCATATACATTCCTCCATCTTTATGCCTAGCCATGGACTTAGTGAAGGGGGTTGTGCAAATAGACTCCTAGGTGAGGGTACTCCTTAAAGCCACAGATTTGGTTGAGTACATACCCCAATATTCATCCTACCCAGAAGCCACCCTTACAAAGGGGATATGGACTTGGTAAAGCTTGTTGGATTGCCTCCCATCTTAGTCACATGGGAGGGGGGACTTAGGCGTGTGTGATATTTACCAAGGGAAGATGCATCGAACATGGGCTTAGTTATGGTAAATTTCTCTCCCCTAAGTATTGGATGCAAGTGTTCTACCACATGATCAATGAGGATCAAGTTGGGAGAGGGACAATCAATGCACATAGGGCACAATTGATCTCTATGAAGGTCATTTATGACTACCATGGACTTGGTTGTGGTATATTGATCTCCCCTATTATCAGTGTGGATCATTCTTCTTCTTCTATGGATTTAGTCATCATTGTTCAACTGAGATAAGGTCATGGAGATTAACTTGGAGTCTAGTAAGGTTCTTATGATCTTTACCAAGGTCATTTGTGACTGCCATGAAATTGATTGTGGTAGATTTATCTCCGCTATTGTCAGTGTGGATCATTATTTTCTTCTACGGTTAGAGTCATCATTGTTTAGCTGAGATGAGGTCATGGAGCTTGACCTGAAGACTAGTAGGGTGTGTGTGATCTTTACCGGGGTCATTTGTGACTACCATGGACTTGGTTATGGTAAATCAATATCCCCTACCCTTGGTTGTGGTTTATTATTCTTATATGATATGAGATTAGCTTCTCTTATATTGAGATATGTACATCCAAAAATTCCTCCCCATATGAGAGGGAGTGTTGAAATTTGGGTAGCTTCGAGATGAATCTATCCAAGAGAAATATGATTCCCTCAAAGGAGAAACTACCTTTCCCCAAGAAGAATTTAAAATTGTTAAAAGGAATTATTATTTGGCACTCTCTCATTATTATTTGATGTGAAAAATTTATTTGGGCAAGCAATCACCAAGGAATTTATTAGCATATTTAGTTTATGTTTTCCTTGCATATTTACAAGTTGGCCTCATAATATTTCAAGTCATTTTTGCCCAAAGTTCATGAACCTTCACATGGAGAAATGAATATAAATTGGCACTTATCCTCCACCATTTGAATTCAATTTCTAATGTCATCTTTGGAAGGTTATGAATTGTGGCTAGTTTTGAGGTAGCTCACATGGTTGGCATACAAAGATCTATCTCTATGGTCTATTCTCCAATTCTCCTATTCTTTGTATCCTATCTCACATACATCTGCAACCTATCTCTATTCTAATGCGACAAATATCTATGTACTAACTCAGAACTAATGTGACCTTCTTCTATGATTTCTCTGTGGATTATATGAAACTTATTTATGGATCATCTATGACCTATTGTACTTCACTAATGCAACCTTTGTATGTGGATCTCTATGGCCTATTGATTTTCCCTAAGTTTTGTGTGCCTTTCCTCATGTTTTGTGTGAAGAAAGGGAGTGATGAGACCCCAGAGGTGCCCTTAGTCCTTTGTTACAAGGCTATAAAAACTACAATAATTTTTCTTGGGTTTTATGTGGTATAAACAGTGCCAAATAAGGCTAAGACTAGTGAACAAGAGCAGTGAGTTTTCTTGTATAATAGTGCAGGAGAAAGGGTTGGTTAGAGAAGGATTTGTGAAGTTTCTGAGGAGGTTTACAACCCAAAATTAGAGCTAGTGTAACAGCTACTGGAATCCCTAACCAGGGGCTATGTTATCACCCCAAGAAACTCTCCTAGGTTGTATCTCAGAGATGCTCGGGAACATTACAAAACTCAACAAAATGTTGGAAATGGATGAATGGAAGGAATGATGCTTGTTCAAGCCAGATAACCACTCCTACTATGCTTAACTCCAAACATGGGTGAACACCCCCAGACTACAAGGCTTTAGACCACCAATTACTCAGAGTTTAAGGAACTGGGTGAATATGGAGAATACTGACCACACCAGCAGATGCACAGGACCCTGTGATGGCTAGCTGCAACCAGTAAAAAGGTCTGCAAATCTATTTCCTAATGCACAGACAGGATGATAGCTCTCTGGCACTAAGTAAACAGAAACCTGCATAACACATTCAATCATACATACTAGACTTCAACACAGAGGTGGGATGACAGCCCCTCTAATGCTAAATATAAAGAGCACATGAACAAATGCATAACAGGCACAGCCTAGAATGAAATAGAAGTGGAAAGTGAGCAATTAACAGCAAAAGAAGCTTGTATTAGCTGAAAATGAAGACCAGACACTGCAAGTATCAAAGTAGTTACATCCTCCAGAAGTTGAAACTTACATCAAAATAATAACCATCAACCTTGATTACATTGTATTTTTGGGTATATATAGAGTGTGATTACAAACATATTTTGTTGTTCTATGCATGGAGGGGTAATAACTGACCACCACCCACTTTAATTCTCTGATGGAGTCTCTGTTATGATCTGTTGGCTTTAATGAACAAAATTGATCTTCTTGGATGCTCTGTTGTACTTCTCGAGCAGGTGGAGTGTCCTTTGGATGAAGTTCCATAACTGATAAATGAATTCAACTGGTCGAGGCATGTCCTTCTCGCTCTCAGCCACTCTGTTTCTTGAATGCAGTTGTTGGAGAAGAAATGCACCAGGTACATGGTAGATAATCATTGTCGTCCTTCAGGTGCACGGCTTGAATGGGGTGTGTTGACTTCATGGAGGATGTACAAGTGGGTGGAGGATGAACATCAACCATTGGATCACAGTGATTGATGGCGGGGATTTTTTTGCAAAGGGTTTGGGGAGATATGGGATCGGAATGGACAAGGGACATTGGATTCAGCATGAGAAGATCCAAAGGTGATCGGGGGCGAAAGTTGCTCGAGGACTTAACGACCGAGAGAAATGGTTTAAGTGGTAAGCGGTAATGCTCACACCACTTTTTGGAGTAAAGTGGTAAAGGTACGCAGGCTAGCGATCACATTCATTGCACGAAACATGGTTGATGGGATGCGAGAAAGACCGCTTTTCTCACAGGTTAAAGCGCGAATAAGTTTTGGCAACGGGGAAAGCGAATGACGTTGGATCGTGCGATAGGAACGATCAAACGATGAAAGGGATAGGCATGTTAATGAGTGGGGAAGGTGGTAGAGACCACTAGATCAAATGGTAGATGATCAGACAGCGGGGTTTAATTGCACATGCTTTTTGATTGATGTGACAAGGGAAGAACCAGATTGGCGGATAGCATTTGTTTTAGAGGTGAATGGTTATATGGGTTTAAAACCTTAGCACCAAGGGGCTTGATGGAAAGGGGCTTATGCTAGGACTTGGAGAAAATGGAGATGGCAAGGGCTATGGGAGTATAAGAAAAATGAAGGAGAAGGAGAACACAGACTGCTGCGAGCTCCTTGCTTGCAAGAAACACACGGCCAAGCTAGAAATTGGTTCTCCAAACACTGAAGTACATAGCAGAGATAACACTGGCTCCCTCTTGGGATGAGATCCTCCCTGTGAGGTCTCAAGAACCTGCAGATCAATGCCTTTCTTATAAAAACAAATTAGCAAAATTTCCTAGTGTTCCATTGGGCATGGAGTCTACTGAACTTATACTAAAACTGATCAAACAACATATTTACAATTTTAAGGCCAAATACCTTAAACAACATAAACTTTCAAAAAACGCCCATTCACTGGGCCATCAAAAACTTCTTCTCCCTCCATACTTTGCAGTATGAAGGTATTGTTCCCTTGGATCCAAGAAATAATAAGAGGCCCTGTCCAGAAAGCATCAAACTTCCCATGATTGCCTTTCCTTTCCTTTAGTGCATTCCACTTCAGAACCAAGTCTCCAACCTGAAAATTATCTGTTTTTATCCTTTTGTCAAAAGCTTCCTTGATCTTTTTCTAATGTGTTGTAGACTTTTCAACCAGTTGTTCTATAATATGATGTACTTATGCTAAATTAGTGATTCTTTTTGCCATGTCTACTTCCTCATTCGGCTCTGGTTGCAGAAATGTTTCCACAGGGAGAGTTAACTGAATTGGGAACACAACCTCAGTACCATATACCAGCTTGAATGGAGAATTCCCTGTGAATCTCTTAATGGCCACTCTATCAGCCCAAAGTGCATATTTGAGCTTAGAATCCCAATTCTTTTTGTTTTCATCCAACAACTTTTTAATTATTCTTATCAGACTCTTGTTGGAGGATTTTGCTAGACCATTGCCTTGAGGGTAATATGAGGTGGACTGAACCAGTTTAATGGCCATTGAATTACACATTTCCACCAATTCTTTTTCTCTGAAGGCCGTTGCATTGTCTGTGATCAATTTATTTGGACAACCAAATCTGGTGAAGATATTCTCTGTCAAAAACTTCATGACCACATTATGATGAGCTTTTCTGGTAGGGATTGCTTCAATCCATTTAGTGAAGTAATCAGTTTCTACTAATATCCATCTGTGCTGGCCACTGGAATGTGTATTGATTTCACCAATGAAATCCAAGCCCCACTGTTGAAAAGGTCCTTTTTCATGTATTGGTTTTAAGGGCAAGGATATCAACTGTTGTTTCCCTTCAAATCTTTGGCACTTGTCACAAGATTTAACAAATGAAAATACATCGGAAAACAAAGTGGGCCAATAGTACCCAGCTCTGAGGATTTTGTGGGTTGTAGTTTTCCAATAATGGTGTCCCCCACACATGCTGGAATGAAACTGCCACATGAATTCCATTGATTGTTCTTTATCCAGACACCTCAAAAGCATTCTAGATGGATCCCTCCAATAGAGAAGATTTTCATGGATGCAATATTTTGCTGCCCTAAGCTTAACAGTTTTGACTTGACTTTGAGTAAAGCTTGGAGGGATTTCTAGCTTCAGCAAGAATTTAACTATTGCAGATTACCAATCACAAGAAGCTAGATTTTCTACCACTGACTGCTTTCTCTCTAGTTCAGTTGCTTCCTCTTCTTCTATTTGACCATTTTCTGCGTTCAAGCGCATAAGGGTTATGTCCAATGTTCTACAATTTTCTTCAGCTAATAGCCTGGCAAGACCCTGACCTCTGACAAGTTTAGTGGGCTTCAGTTCTATATTAAATTCAATCAACTTTGTAATCCATTTAGCCCTTCTTCCATCAACATCAGGTTGTGTTAAGACATCTTTTATTGCAGCAAAGGGTACATATGCAATTATCTTTGAATGCAGAATATAAACTCTGAAAGCTTTCAAAGACTTGATAAGAGCATAAGCTTGTTTTTCAATGATGTCATACCTCAGCTCAGCATCCCTTAAGGTTTTGCTGAAAAATGCCACTGGATGCTCTGAGCCTTCTTCATCTGCTTGCAATAAAACTGCTACAAGGGTGTCTTTAGAGGCAAATGAAAATATATGGAACTCCTTGATGTAATCTAGGCTGCTTAAATTGGGAGCTTCCATAATAGCTTTCTTAATGGACTCAAAAGATTTTCTGGATGCCTCAGTCCATTTGATTTCTGACCCCTTTTTCAACATGGAGGTAATGTGCTTCACAATTTCTGCAAAATTTGGGATAAACCTCCTCACAAAGTTTATTTTGCCCAGAAAGGATTGGATATCCTTCTTTAATCTCTGGACAGACAGGGCCTATATTTCTTTTACTCTTTTTGGGTCAATTCAGACACCTGCAGCAGAAATAATATGTCCCAACAGCTTACCTTCTTCTAAAGAAAACACTGACTTTTTGGTATTGACTAAAATCCCAAACCTTCTACACTTCAGGAGCACTTTCTTCAAGTGTTTCAATTGGTCTTGATGGCTGCTGGAGTATACTCTTATATGATCAAGGTAGATAAGGACAAACTTATCCTTCTCTCCCACAAATGCTATATCCATAGCTCTCTGAAAGGTGGCTCCAACATTCATCAACCCAAAAGGCATCTTGGCATACATAAAAGTGCCTCAAGGAGTGGTGAATGCAGTCTTCTCTTGGTCATATGGATGTACAACAACCTGATTATACCCCAAAAATCCATCTAGGAAAAATATTACTTTGGCTCCTGAGACTTTTTGCAGCAAATGCTTCATCTTGGGTAGAGGATAGCTGTCTTTTTTAGAGCATTTGTTTAAATTTCTGAAATCAACACAGAGTCTAATTTCACCACTACTAGGTTGGCTACCCACTTGGAATATCTGAGAGGAACTATGATTTTGGCAGCCATCAACTTTTTTATTTCTTTTTCAATTAGGGGAAGGAGCTAAGGGTTTATTGGTCTCAGCTTCTGCTTGAAAGGTATATTGTCTTTCTCTAAAGGAATTTTATGTCGGATAATCTTCTAGTCATAAGTTTTCAGGTCACTATATTCCTAGGCAAAGATATCAGAAAATTGCTTCATTAAATCGCAATATTCTGAAATTTTGTCAACAGAGAAATGAGTGGATAGATTTATGTATCTTGACGGACCTAGACTCCCTATATTATGCTTACAGACTACAGTTTGGTTTTCTTTTCGGCAGCCTTGTAAGGCACATCATTTGGGTCAAACAGTCTTTCTAGAGGAACTACACCCTTAGGTATATGATTACTGGGAAGTTGGACAATGCTATCTTTGCCAATTTTATTTCTAAGTTGGGATTGAGGATTTTCTTCTAAAGCTTCATTTTCTTGGTCAATTTGTATTTCAGAGAATTCATCAATGACTTGCAAGAACCTATTTACTTCATCATCATCTTCAAAAACTTTCCAATGGTGGACATTATCAGGCAAGGATGGTCTATATTTCATCTGAACTTCATAAATTAGTCCGGGAGGCATGGGAAGGATGAACATGCTAGCAAACACAACAAGGGAATCAACAAGCTGATTTTTGGCTCTAGGGATATATGAAATATAGAAATTATCAAAAGAATCTTTGAGTCTCCATACCTCGTCTCTATATGCTTTCAGCCTTGAGTGCTTTGCTTGAAATGTTCTGTTTACTTGGTGAATGATCATATCAACATCTCCAAACACCTTTATGTTCTTGATTCCTCTATCTTTTGTTGCGTTTAGGCCCAACAACAGAGCCTCATACTCTGCTATGTTGTTGGTGACTTGGATGGCCAGCTTAAAAGATAGCTATGTGCTTTCTTGTTGTGGAGATATCAGCACCACCCCTGCTCCTAAAGTCTCCCTGGAACATGCTCCATCAAAGAACATCTCCCAAACTTGACTTCCTTGCTCTTCCTCGGCTCGAACTGTTGGTTTCTTAACCTATATTGAGGCCTTATGAGATTCTTCTATTTGGAGAATACATGCTCCAAAATCAGTGTCCACAGCATAAATAGGATGATTGGAAGGATTGTTCTCATCACTGATGATGTATTCCAGTTGTGCTTCTCTGTACAATCTCCTGCTTTCTCCTCCAAAAACTGGGACAGTGGCATAAGATAAATCATTATGTAATGTCCCACCTAGTCTCTTAATCCATCCTCTGGACAGCAGCATGCCAAACTTAGGAGGGACATCTGCTACCATAATGTCCATCACCATGCTCTTCAAGGGCAGCTGAGTTAGGGTAATGGCTAAATCTTTGATCAATCCTAGAAACTTTACTTTCCTTGAATCAAATGAAAATAGATCATGATATGGCCTGGTGATTTCAAGCCCTAACTCTTCCATGACAGCTTTTGGCATCAGATTGTGGCTAGCCCCTGTGTCTAGTAGGCAGTTGTGAAGGATTTTATCATGAATGGTCAAGGAGACATAAAAAGATGGAGAATTATCATCAGCAATCTCAGTCATGGGGCTGAGCACAACTGCAGGTCTATCATCTTGCAAATTGACAGAGTCAATGGAGGTTTGTGTGGCTTTTAGTTCAAGAGCTTCAAGGATAGGCTTTCTAAACACTTCACTCTTTACAAGTTATAACAGAGGCACATATATTTTTAACTTCTGGGCTTCTGCTTCAAATCTGAAAGGGGAAGATGACTTATCAGGACCTCTTACCTCTTGAGTTGGTGCTTTGAGGATGACTAGATTAGCTGCTGGTCTTCTTTGTTTGGTATTTTGTAACTCTGTTTGGACAGCAGCTCTTTGGGCAGGATTCTCCTTGGCATTATTTGCATGTGACCTTAGATTGTATCTTCGTTGTTCACCAGTGTACAGAATAGCCTCTTTGTCCCACTCTTGACTGGTTTGGTCCTGGAGCAATGCTTCTTCTTATTAAGCCAAAGTCAAGAAGGCAACACTGTCTTTATCTTCCATGCAATGTATTTCATCCTCATCTTCAAACTGTTCCTCCTCCATGACTACATTTTGTAAAGGAGCTTTAACTCTCTATTCTTCATTTGGTTCTTTTCCCCTCTAAATGATTTTTAATTGTTCATTTGCTCTTCTGAATGGATTGGGATTTCTGGGAGCAAATGTATTCTGCTGCCTCATCTTTCCTAAGTTCTGCTCAACCTTTAGCTTAGATATCTCAGCAACCAATGACTCTATCATTCTAGTCATTTTGTCTAGTTTAGGTTCCGAAGATGAAGCAGAGGAAGAAGAAGCCTCACCTCTCTGCCTCCTTCTGTCAGCATAACTTTTAAGCTTTTTTGCAGCCATAATATTAGATTCTACTTCTAGGGCTGCATCTTGCATCTCAGCCAGAGTGGCACATATTCTTTCTCTCAACGATAAGAAGAAATCAAACTCAAAAGCATTGGCATAGGTGAGTTTGGCTGAGGTGGGGGTTGGCTTTACCTCAGTTGGTATTTTACTATACATACGATTAAATATTTTATTAAAATCAGGAAATTATTCCCCATTCTCCCTCTTCAGGTTACCAAACTCAGTATGGTAATACAAGTCCATTTTGTCTCCCCAGTGTTTCAAAAATGCGTCATCTAAAGCTTCAATATCAGCAATAGATCTAGGGGTCAATTCTCTGAACCACTTTCTAGCCTCTCCATCAAGGCTCTAGACAAAAACTCTCATTCACTAATGTCTAAGTTATCAACATAACTATAAAAAGCCTCAAGGTGTTCTTCAGTTGTTACCCCATCTATACCAGTGAACTTTGGCATATACTTCTGGTACTCTCCTACAGGCATGGCATTTAAAGGAACAGGCAACACCAGGGGTCCATACCTAGCAGCTTTAATTCTTTCCATCTTCGTAGGTGCTTGCTGGCCTGCCATGAATGGGGTAGGTGGAAGGATACTATTAGATTGAGTAGTGGGGAACAATGTAATAGATGACAGAGACAAAGGGATGTTATGGACTATATGGGAGGCTTTCTTTGGGCTAAGATCCAAAGGGAACTAACTAAACAAGGAGCTTTATGAATCTCTAAAGGTGATTCTTCACTATCAATACTAGGCTCTAAATCTCCAAACTTTGTATTCTCAACTATAACTTTCTCTTGCAGAGATACATAAGATTTCTTAGGCTTACCTGATCCTGATGCTCCTTTCTGTGATGTTTTCTTCGATTTGACAATCTTCTTAGGGTCAGGCACTGATTCAGCTGGTGATTTCTGAGGGTTTCTCCAGGTATGCCTCACAAACTGAGCCAGAACTGAAACGGGGAGTCGCCAAAGGTTGGTCTTCCTTCGGTGGAGTCACTAGATAGATGATTACAACCATAAATGTGCCTAGACTTTGTCTATCATCAAAATCTGGAACTTTGTTTCCCAGGGAAGTTGAGCTTCAATCTCCTCTCCCCGGCAACGGTGCCAATTAATGTTATCACCCCAAGAAACTCTCCTAGGTTGTATCTTAGAGATGCTCGGGAACATTACAAAACTCAACAAAATGTTGGAAATGGACGAATGGAAGGAATGATTCTTGTTCAAGCCAGATAACCACTCCTACTATGCTTAACTCTAGACATGGATGAACACCCCCAAACTACAAGGCTTTAGACCACCAATTACTCACAGTTTAAGGAACTGGGTGAATATTGAGAATACTAACCACACCAGTAGATGCACAGGACCCTGTGATGGCCGGCTGTAACCAGTAAAATGGTCTTCAAATCTATTTCCTAATGCACAGACAGGATGACAACTCTCTGGCACTAAGTAAATAGAAACCTGCATAACACTTTCAATGATACATACTAGACTTCAACACAGAGGTGGGATGATAGCCCCACTAATGCTAAATATCAAGAGCACATGAACAAATGCATAATAGGCATAGCCTAGAATGAAATAGAAGTGGAAAGTGAGCAATTAAAAGCAAAAGAAGCTTGTATTAGCTGAAAATGAAGACCAGACGCTACAAGCATCAAAGTAGTTACAGCCTCCAGAAGTTGAACCTTACATCAAAATAATAACCATCAACCTTGATTACATTGTGTTTTTGGGTATATATAGAGTATGATTACAAAGATATTTTGTTTTTCTATGCATGAAGGGGTCATAATTGACCACCACCCACTTTAATTCTCTGATGGAGTCTCTGTTACGATCTGTTGGCTTTAATGAACAAAATTGATCTTCTTGGATGCTTTGCTATACTTCTTGAGCAGGTGGAGTGTCCTTAGGATGAAGTTACATAATTTATAAATGAATTCAACTACTCGAGGCATGTCCTTGTCGCTCTCAGCCACTTTATTTCTTGAATGTGGTTGTTGGAGAAGAAATGCACCAGGTACTTGGTAGATAATCATTGTCGTCCTTCAGGTGCACAGCTTGAATGGGGTGTGTTGACTTCATGGAGGATGTACGAGTGGGAGGAGGACGAACATCAACCATTGGATCATAGTGATCGATGGCGGGGATTGTTTTGCAAAGGGTATGGGGAGATATGGGATCAGGATGGATGAGGGCCGTTGGATTAAGCAAGGGAAGATCCAATGGTGATCGGGGGCGAAAGCTACATGGGGACTTAACGGTCGAGAGAAATGTTTTAAGTGGTAAGCGGTAATTCTCGCACCGCTTTTTGGAGTGAAGTGGTAAAGGTATGCGAGCTAGCGATCACGTTCATTGCACAACGTGTGGTTGATGGGACGCAAGAAAGATCGCTTTTCCAGTAGGTTAAAGCGCGGATAAGTTTTGTCAGTGGGGAAAGCGAATGACGTTGGATCGTGCAATAGGAACGATCGGACGATGAAAGGGATAGGCATGTTAACGATCAGGGAAGGCAGCGGAGACCACTATATCAAACAGTAGATAATTGGATAGTGGCGTTTAACTGCACGTGCTTTTTAATTGATGTGACAGGGGAAGAACCAGATTGGCGAATAGTGTTTGTTTTAGAGGCGCACAGTTATATGGGTTTAAAACCTTAGTGCCAAGGGGCTTGATGGAAAGGGGCTTATGCTGGGACTTGGAGAAAATGGAGATGGCGGGGGATATGGGAGTATAAGAAAAATGAAGGAGAAGGAGAACATAGACTGTTGCAAGCTCCCTGCTTGCAAGAAACACACGACCAAGCTACAAATTGTTTCTCCAAACACTGAAGTACATAGCAGAGCTAACAGGCTGAAATCTTCAAATATTTACACAGGAGCCTAAGAGTATCTTAGGGCTAAAGCATGACATCCTAAAGGTATGTGTTATCTTCTTTTATGTATATGGATTCTAAGTGTCGTAATTTCAGTTTGGACAGAGTTATATGACAACAAGTGTATAGTTTGGAGGGATGGTTAGAAGATCCCTTGGTTCAATTTCTTGTGAAGAATAATATGTGTCCTGGAGACAATGATATATGGTAGTAGTGGATGGGTAGTAATATTTGTCTCTTATGATAGTGATGTATGGAAATGATATATTTCTCTTGTGACATTGACATATGGTAGAGATAATAGTTCTTATATGGAAATAATACTTGTTCCTATATGATAGTGATACTTGATCTTATATTGAAGAGATACTAGTTCCTATATGGAAATGATACTTGTTCTTATATGAAAGTGATCCTCGACTGTGATACTTGACCTTATATGGTAGTGATACTTGATCTTATGTTTATGATGATATGAATGTGATAGGTGCTCCCTTGGAAACTTGAGCCAAAGGTATATGCTACTTGTGAGAGTGATATGGAGACAAACTTTATGGGTTTATCTATTTATCATTAGGAAACCTATCAAAGGTCTTGCAGAGGGTCTGTGAATGCATCCTTGATAGGCTTGTCTGCTATATTCTCATGAGAATATTGTCTGATCTAGGGTTGGACCTAGGAGGCCTAATGTGATAGATATTGGAATACTTTTGTCTCATTATAATTGTACTTTGTATCTTAGCTTAAAATTTGATGAATATCTAAGAAGAAGAAGAATTGATCTTGGGCTTTCCCCTTGTGGGGTTTTGCCCTAGTCTTTGATCTAAATCCTTGTGTCTCTATTATGTATTATTTTCTTCTAATGTTCCCTTATTATTCCACTGCATTGCAGTTTATGTGAATTTTCTCTCTATATAATTTCTTATGATGATGTGGGGTGAATGAAATGTGAAAATTGTTGAAAAATATTAAAAATGCAATTATGTATAGTAGATAACTTTCCCTCCCTAAAATCAACATATCTAAAGATCACTTAGAGAAAACTTGAAGTCAAATTTTTATGACCCTTGAGCAAACCTTAAAGACTTTGGAGCATATTTTGTAGATACCTAGTGGATCAGTCTTTGAACAATTGTTGAAGCAACCTTTGAGGTAATTTTGTTGAAGTAGATCTTGGAGCGATATGTGAAGCATTATCAGAGAAATATTGGAGACATCCTTCTTTCAAGTTTTCTTTGGAGACATATTTCTTGTTGGAGAGATATTTCAAGTCTTCTTGAAGAACTTTATGGAAGACTTGAAGCAATATTGAAGCCACATTAAAGGATTGAAGAAAGTAGATATGGTTAGAAACCTAAAGGGTTGTAATCCTTGTACAAGGTTGGAGCCTTGAAAGAAACCATGTTGGATCTTGGATTATTTTTTTAGGATTGGAGTCCTCCGAAGAGGTTTGATCCTTGTTGAGACAAGGTTGGATCCTTTCTTGATATTTTAGAATTGGAGTCCTCATTAAGGGTTGGTGCCTTGAAGAAGTTAGAATTTTATTGTACATGTTAGAGCCTCATTGATTGTAAAATGATTGGAGTCCTCTTCATTTTTATTAATAAAATTATTTTCTTGTTGTACATCTTGTGTAGTTATAAAGAAATACTAATTGAACCCCCCTCTCATTATTTCCAACATATACACCCTTTCTCATTATACATGAATTGAGTTTGCATGCCACCCCTTAGATACGACACACATGCAACAATATTTTCTACATTTTGATGATTTGATCCCCACTTAAGACCCATGGTTCATGTAGCACCTTTCTTAAACACCACCAAGATTGAAGGGCCCCACTTCATTTTCTACCTTTCCACGTGGCAGTCCTTTATTGATTACGATTGCATGCAGGGTTCATCATCCACTTTTCTCCCATAGTGAGTGAATTTCACACTCATAGATCTGATGATTGATCTTGGATTAAATCAATGATGCACATCCCTAATCAGGTTATATTAGGTGGAAATGTTTATGGCTATTTATGCCCTCGATCAATCAAATGATTTAGATTACCTTGATCCAATTGGCCAAATCCATATTGGATCATAACATGGGAGATTTTTTAAACCGAGTTAGATCTGGATGGATCCAATTCCCACGATCCACTTCATTTGATGACCTAGATCTCATATCACATCCCAACTTGCATGAAGGTTAAAGGAGAGTTGTACCTCCATTGGATTAGAAAACCATGATTAGTTCCCGTCTAATGGTTCAGATCAAATATCTAGTTTCAACATATGTGAAGGATAACAAGAAGTTGCACCTCCAATGGATTTGATGGTTGCAATCCACTCCCATTTAATGGTATATATTTCACATTTGGTTTCAACATGCGTGGACGTTAATGGGAAGTTGCACCTTTAATGGATCAGATGACCATGATCCACCTAATTTAATGACATTGATCCGTATCGAATCTCGACATGCGTGCAGGTTGATTGAAAGCTGCATTTCAATGGATCTGATAGCTATTGTTTAAAGTGATCAACAAATCCTACTACATATTAGATTCCAATGTGTAAGGGGTTTAATCACCCATAAAACTCTGATGGTAGTCAGTCATGTCATCTTTCCTTGTCCTTCTACCAACTCAATTGAAAAATTACATTGCCACCTATATATTTATGGAATATTTTAATTTTTTTAAATTTTGTAATTCCTCTTTCCATCAATAACATTTATCTTTTTAGAATTTATGTCTACATGAAATTGGAATCTTCACTGTGAAAATTTACCATCACTTCACTTTTTTTAACCTATAACCATAAATTTAACCTTTATATTTGTCATTCCAATGGATCTCATATCATATTGAGAATTCATCCATCTCTATTCCCTACAAAAATTTTCAAACAATTTCCATGCAACTTGTGATTTTCTTTTGTAAGTGGATTTGAACCCATATGGCTCAGTGTTGCAACTTGGGCTCTTATACCACTCTATAACACTTCCTACTGACTTGCTAGGGAATATTAATTCCCTTGTTACTCTTGTATCTTGAATTGTTTGCTATTTTCCATTTAATTTATTTCCAGTAACATATGTTATGCATGTCTAATACATTAAATGATGAAATGCACTCATCTACATAGGTATAATTACATAATTATATCATTTAAATAACAATTCACACACATCGCAAGAAAAATACCCTATTAATCACAATGGAATTCCAATAAACATTAAGAATAACAGTTATTTGATAAAATACATTGATTAGATGCAGACATTAGATGCCTCCCAACCGTAGACCATGCTACTCATATTCTCTCAACAACGGGTCAACCTTGAGCTGGGGCTTCAATTCCATAGAGAAATGAATTATTCAAATCCAGGTACATACCAAACCATACATAAGTTGGTTAAGGTACCAGACCCAACAATCTCCTATCAAGAGTTTTACATCCCCCATCAACTCGACAACTCAAGTCGTGCACCCCTTTATTTACACCCACAGTTCCTTAGGTTGTGCCATTACCCTTCCTGTTAGAAATTAATTAATAGAGAAATGGAACACATAAAATATTGTGAAATCACAAGCACAAAAAAGCATAAAGAAAGAGAGACGCATATATAAGTGGTTCACCCAATTTGGGCTATGTCCATGCAGAAACAACCAAGATTTCCTCTTATAATATCTAGAAAAATGAAGAGATACAAACTACAAAAAATGTGTTGTAGTTTCCTCTTCACTCTCACACAATCTCCTCTTTTTTTCTCGCATAGAATAATCATCCACGATGACAATACAATTCCCTCATATGAACTGAGGGTTTCCTTCTAGGGAAAAAAACAATAACTTAACATAACCTTTACCGTCATATATTTTGCCTAATGAATGACCCAAATTGACTAATGAATGGCCTAGACCCCCCTAAAGATGATCCTACAGGAAAATTTTCCACCCCGTTAGGAACTAGGGTCCAACACACTAAAACAAGACCTATTAATAAAGAATATAATCAGGCTCCACATCCATACTTCCAAGGTGTCCAAGTCGATATCCCAGGGATGTTCCATAGCCTTGTGGTCTCTAGTAGTTTGTACTATGTCACGGGTCTCCAGGTACCTCTATGACCTCATGACAGGGAACTATTCCCCTTTTCCCCGAATCCTACTTAGATTCCACTTGTGGTCCATTATGTCACAAGTTCATCCTAAATTATAATTTTCTAATAATTTGTGACTTCACCATAAGACTGACACCCTCACTTTTATGTGCATGCCACTCTATTAGAACACAGTACCCTGTAAAGTCAATTTATGAACTTGGATAAAAACATGCACACTTTTGAATTAGTCTTATTTTAATAATGTCTTGGCCACCTAGGCTTAAGCCCTTTATCACTTAGCCTTTATTCCCCCTTTCATAGTAGTCTTAGATCCGTCATACTCTTAATCTGACTTGGTTTTCAACAATGGTGTATTTGATTGATATACATATAATTTCATATTTACAAAACTAGGTTCTTTGGACCTGAAATATATAACACATGCACACTTAGCCTAAATACACATGTACATGGGCACATTGACCTCTAATTAGTCCTCGAATCACCAACATAAACATTATATGTACATCACACACATGGCCAGTCATCCTAGGGATGTTACAAGAAGTTACATTGAGATCCTCAACAAATAAGGAATAAAATATTTTGAGTGCTAGAAAGGGATTATTCAAAACAATACTTACAACTTCAATATTTGATTTACCTTTTCCTCATGCTTGAATAATATTAATCATTAGAAACCTTGAAATATATTTCTCAATCTTGTTGAATTCACCCATCTTGAAGTGAGAGAGTTTCGTGAGGAGAGTTTTGAGGGCATCCCATAATTCCTTCACACTTTTTATTATCCTTGGTATGATGAATGAGACTAACCTTGATATAAAGAGTGACCAACCCAAGAGATTCATCCTTCTTTAAATATATAAGGTCATAATTGTCATCATCTTGGGTAGGAAGCAACTTCACCAACTACATCCGTAAACCTTTGCTTTAAGGTAGGGTAGCCATTTGATCCACCCAAGAATGAGATTTATCCCAATTTAGATGGGGAACAACCACTTTGAATCCATCGACTCAATAATATTAGGATGAAGGCTCCTTATGGAATGAATACTTCTCTATATACCCAAATGGTACAAAACCCTAGATAACCCTTGGAGTGAAGGTGTGGCTTTATAAAAGGGTTAAAACTTCAAAATAACACCCTAAAAAGAAGGCACAACCCTATATTAGGGTTTATATGTCTAGAACCCCTAGAGAAAATATAACGGAGATGATTCAAGATATTGTAACAAAGATTCCACTCGGATCATGCTGTCGCTGTGACAAACACCCTCTAAAATTTTTCCTACACTCGAATTATGGAGCCTACTATGGATCTTGCGATCAGTCATTCCATAGTCACTTCTTGTTTAGTTGATTCTTTTGTGCTCCCTTGGATCGAAAGTGTTGAAGTCACTTTTTCACACATGCTCAATTCGTAACAAGTTCATGAGCACATCCTTTTACACAAGCTTGGACAAGCATAGCACATTCCATCAAGATTGTGCCCGTGCGATGTAAAATCCATGTTGATAGTTAGTGCACATTAACAACGTAAGTTTCTCACATTCTAGCTACATTCGTACTTAAATTTCGATGAGTTTTGAAAAATGTCGCTTTCATGCACCTTTATTTTCACAAGTGTGATTTTCATGTTTTCAGTTGTCATTTTTGCCTTCCTTCACTCTAAAATGTGTGGAAAAAGAGTCAAGTGAGTTATAAGAAAAGGGAAATGAGGGGGTCTCTCCTCATCCTAGTCTTTTACCATTTGAAAAAAATATATATGGAGAGCTCTTGGAGAAGAGTCTAGGGTTTTGGAAACCTTGCTTGTAGATAACTAGTTTTGGTATTGAAACCATACACCCTAGCTAGCTGAAGAGTGGAATCACTCAGATTTCAACATAGTGATTCATTGAAGAAGGAGATTTGAGAGAGAAAATGGAGGTAAAAGGCTTTATCCGTTGAATTTATTTAGTAATCTTGAGTTTTGCATATATATTTGACAAAATGAGAACACCCAAAATATTATCAAGTGTCCAAGCCCATATCTAAGCTATAAGTGACCCAGACCTTGAGCAATTGTATGTTTTTTAGCTGTCATGAATTATTGACTAATTACTTTCAATAAAGCACCTAAAACTAGTGATGTAGTATGATCCATGATAGGGTGTTGACCTTAGTTCCATCAAAGAGGATGGATGCATTTCTCATTATTTATCCTCCAAAACTCAGTGATGGGAGAATGATGCTAAGTTCACCCCTTTAGACATGTGATGGAACTATTGGTTGCATGTTAGGAAAGTTTGAACAATGTAGTTGACACTTTTTTTGGCATTATGGTGCACATGGTTCCAGCTAGTTGATGTTGTCATTGGCTCATGATGGAAGATAACTTATGTTGGCATTGATGTCAACCCTATGTAGTCTAGCTGATGTTTGGATGCATTCATTTTAGAATAGTTTTCAATTAGTTGAGTTGGCATTAAGATGGTTATGTTGGTAATAAGATGTCAATCTTTTGAGAGTGGTGGGATGATGGAATTGGTGTGATTGATGGTTCATCATGTGTTAGTGGTGTTCATGGAGATTTTGCCTTGAGTTGTCTTGCATTGGCATATGTTAGCATGTCCATTAATTGGAGGAATTGTTGATGCTGATGCAGGTGGATGATGAAGATCTACATGTGATGGAGATGATGGCTCTATTGTCATTCGTGTTGTTATGATGACACACTTGTTGAGTTGGCATCCTAGGTCTTCATGCTTATGTTCATGGAGATGACTTGTTGTAGTAATGGTTTGGCCTCATGATGATGATGATGATGATGATGATGTTGTAGAGGTGTTGCAGGTATGTTCATAGGTGTTACAACTTGTGGAGGACTTGTTGGCAGTATTTCCAACCTATGTTTGTTGGCCTTTTATGCCAACTTGGAACTGAAATTTGAGAGACTTTTATGATGGGTTTTCAGAAGTTGTACAACATTAGGAGATGACCCCCCAAGTAGATAAACAAGTCCATGAAGTTTGGAGCTAATTAGATGTAATATTAGGGCTACAAAAATCTTGAGAAAACTTAGTTTTGAGAGCAACACATAGGTATTATGAAGGAAACCTGTGTATAAACAGGTTCTATGAAGGAAAGCTATGTATACGTCCTGGAAGTGAATTTCTCTGCATTCCTCGCATACATCCAAAATATTTCAACTTTTATGTTTGGGGAAGCTTCTAAATTAATTGGTAAAGGTCGAAATGGGTTGAAAAAGTCCTCTAGTGTGTGTGAACACTGTTAGTGCACAAGTATTGATGATTATGATCTGATTTTGTCAACCTTGTGCACCCTTGATCCTAGTCCAAAAGTGCAATTCACCCTTCATGTTTTATATTCTTCCTTTTGGAGCTGAGTGATGGTTGATGGTGAGTATAGTGAAGGCTGCATTATGTGAGTATGTTTCAGAGCCATTAGTGAGCTTGATTTCTTCAGTGTATGAGCTCTAATGGTAGCAAAATTAGTAGATATGTTTAATGAAGCATAATATTGATTTAGATCTTCATATTTTAGAGAAAAGATGTAGAGAGATGTAGCATAGTTATTGGTAATGATGGAGAGCTTGGTATAGCTCCATATTTGAGATTCTCACATTTGTTCTTGCAGGGGATGCTAATGCATTTGACACATAACCATTGTGTTGTATATTTGTAATTATAGTATGTAGAAATTATATTTTGTAGTAAGGGTTTGATATTATGGATGAGTATGAGTTGTTTTAGCTGTTGGAGATAGTATTATTTAGCTTTTTTTGGATGGATCATGGCCACTATTTTGCTAGAGTGGAGAGCATATGATTGTGGTGTTTTTTATTAATTTGATTATGATTTCTTGCTACTAGAGTTCATATTGCAGAGCTTAATCGAGTTGAGTAGAAATTCTTGGGATTTAGTGTGAAAATATATGAAACACGATCCACATAGAGTAGAGGAGTAGTGGCTTCATGGGAGTGGAGCAGTGATCGTGAAGTTTCAGCAAAAGGAACAATTTATTAATCCAAGGGTAGTTTGATAGTCCAATCGAAGTTGGGTGAGGATCGTTGATCATGGTGGATTTTAGTGGATGTTAGTCCATAGATCCGTGTGAGGATAAGTCTTCCAAGATTATAAGTAGAATTGAGTCTCTTGGCTGATGGGAGTCAGCTGATTATATATGAGGTCAAGTCACCTAGCTAATGGGAGACAACATTCTATTTAAAGACACATTTTTCTTAATAGAAGATTCAAAGAAAGGCAAAAAAAGTAAGGGTGGCTTTAGTTCTTGGTGAAGGGTTTTCCACTAGATATCTTGTGTCTCTTGTGTGATGGTTTTTTTGGTTGTATTTGATGGTATTTTTTCTCTCATGATTATTTGATTTAGCTGCTTACATTGTTATATTCATGTGATGATATAATATGTTGTTAGTTATATGCATGATTCAGTAAGTGAAGTTTAATTTGGTAAACAACGTATATAGATCACACTATCGATTTACCCCCTACCCCCACCTTCCCCCCTTCTTAGTAGCGCTCAAAGGTTCCAACAACTTCTGCATACAAATTCTATTTGGTGTGAAGTTAATACAATTAATGCTCTAGGACAATTCAAAAAATAGGGATATGATTTGGAAGATGGAAGTAGGTTAGAGAAGTATGGGTTTTGAAGTATTTTGGAATGTTATTATGTTTTAATCACATAAGCTTTATGCCCATCTTATTCCCTTTTGTGCGTTAAAATCCTAACTCATTGGTGATGATATAGAGAAAATGTTTAAGTCATCAAGTTTTTGTGAATGATAAATGATTGCTACACCGTTAGCATATGTTATCGATTTATGTCTTACAATATTTATTCTATTACTTATTTAGTTGTGAATATATATGAATTATGTTTTATATATGTTGATGGTTAACATTGTTGTGCACTCATGAGTTATGCTAGATATACATATATACCTCGGACACGCATGATAGTATTATTATAATGTATTGGTTATTATAATATTATTTATATTATAATGCTTAATTTTTGTAGTGAAATTTAATCTATATAGGATTTTGATGTTAATGATTTTTTTTTTAATGAGTGGTTCACTAAAACTGTATATTGGTGTTCACTATGTCCACAAAAACTATTCAGGAAAATCCCGCTGGCTCATTAGTGGTGCCTAACCCTAAGAGTGCAAAGTAGAATTGATGTAGTGACCTCCCATTAGCAAGGTGATTTAACAATGGGAAGTCTACCAATTCAGCTAACTCTAGGGGCTATGCCCTAAAGTTTAATGACAAAGTTAAAATGTTAATGTTAAAATGAAGAATAAAGTGAAATATGATTTGATTGAATTGGTTTAATTATGAGACTTCTAATGTTAGTTCATTAAATGTGGCTAGGTGTAAGATATTAGTTTATCCAAGCTTTGGCTTTTCTAGAGTTTGGTTGAAGGAGTCTAGGATGACAATGGAGAAGACATTAAAGAGGGATGATTTTTTAGGAGATACAGGTTGGATTACATTTTTTTTTTTTGGAGAATAAGAATATTAGTCAAAGAAAAATAACTTGAGGATTGACATTGAGATTTGGATCTGTGATTTTGAATGCATTGGGTTGTTTGTTGTTCTATGCGCTTTTGGGACAAGGGATATGGAACCTTTGGAGTTTTCTTGGAGTTAGAGAGTTGAAGAAGCTATTCCTATTTGGATGAGAGGTTAAAAATATAGTTGGGAAGTTGACAACGGAAGAAGACGATCCAAATTATCTTTCAAAAGGTTTATCTAACCGTAATTAGAGGTATTCAACTACCTAATCAAGTATTTCTAAATTGAAAATTATGTATGATGTAATTTGATTACATGTTGCAAAAGGATTAGAATTTGCTATGTTTTTTTTGGTGACTAGTGGAATCAACAACTAGGGTGGTTTCATACTTGCACGACACGAGGTTGATTCTTTCTTCTACCACTATAACCACTAGGTTCACCATGATTTCCCCTAATGTGTACATGGGTTAATCAAGGGATTGATACAAGGACCTCATAATATTTTTATGTAACACATTTACATGCTTTGCCAAGCTAGCTATGCCTGATGTCTAGAATTTTATATATTATCCTAACATAAAATTAGATTATATTAGGGTAAATTTTTCAAATCCAAAACATAAAACTCTTACATAAAATTGCTAATAAAAATGTTGTTACAATTATCCTCCTTTCATATATATATAAATTAATTAATTAATTTATAGAATCATTTTGATATTAATTTAAATAATATGTTTTTTTATGTGAATTTAATTACATATGCAATACATGGTTCCATATAATCCATATATTAGTTAAATTTCACTTATTTATTAATTTAACTTAACTTATATATGGAATAAGTGGAACCACACACATCACACATTAGTTAAACTAGTTATACATGGTTCTCACATATTCATATATGCTCTACATATATATTGAACTTATTGAGAATTAAGTTTGTAAGGTTATTGACCTTGGAACTGAGATATGCGTATGCTCTCCTTTGTAGTAATTGTGACCTTCAATATTAGAAAAATCCTCTCTTTGTTTGAAAATACATTATTTTGTTTTGTAAGAAAAGGCACTTCGCATTTGATATTAAAGCAATGCAAGAATTGTCATGGATGTGATAAACTTGATAGGTTAATAAATATTGTTTCGTATATTCTTCATTATGTTATTCTAGTTCTATAAAATTCCAGATTGGTACCATCTAGCTAGAAATTCTTTCAATGTTATATTTTTTACTCTACATGTGGAGAAATAAGTTCATGTCGAGTTCAACTTCCTTTCTATAAAGAGGCAACAATAAATAGGCAAAACCTATAAAGCTAAGGCACTATAATACCTCATCTTTATGGAATTTATTGTAGGAATAATTTTGATCAACATTTATCCTTTATTTTTCATTGAGGAAGAATTCCATGGATCCCAAAACAGGTTAAATTTTGGTCAAGAGCTAAGAGCTTAGATGTATCTTTTGAAATCCAAAGTGTTTGTTTAGTATATAGAATCAATTCCTGCATAGAAACTAGTATTAACTCTACAACTATAACAATCCATGATGAGAACCTTAGTGATAACTGGCAAATTCCTTAGATATTCCCCAAATAACTTAATTAGTTAAGAAAATTTGTCAAAAAAAAAGACTAAGATATGTATCCACTTAACTGATATAACCTTCTATTTTTTTTGGGAATAATCCCATTTCTCATTTTGTTTTGGGAATAATCCCATTTCTCATTTGCTTCTACAATCACGAGTCCACCAAATCTCCCAACTTCTAAGCATGGTGGAATATAGTGCCACCAAACATTCCAAAACTATATTTTTTTATGTAGATCGATGATGTGGGATTTCCAAATAAAGTAGGAAATTCCACTCACAATACGAGTTCATACACACAAAATGAAAACATACAAATTCTAACTAAATTTTTATTAAGAAAAACACAATATTTTAGAAAGTTACCTACGGAAACTACCTAAACAAAGCTAGGAGAGGAAATATTTCTAAACCCAACAAATTAGGATCATAAACCAAAATGATGAATAGGTTCAGGAAAGATCTCAACCATTTCCATAAAAGAATCAATTAGACCTTAAGATTACAAAACGAAAAGGTCCCGACTATAAATATATCAACATTGCTTACATCATACAATAACAATAATAATACATATTTAAATAATATGGACGAGTGTCCCTATGATTCCTCCCAACTATATAAGCATTGGTATTCATTGCTATTACATACCTTAAAAAAAGGTTGCAGTTATTGTTGTTGATATTGATAACATAGAAAGTTGTAGATATATGACGATACTAATGAATCAAATACTTGGAACTCAAATTCATATAGGATTAGATGAATGCTCAAAACCAATTGAAAGTCTAGAAAACAAATTACTAAAATGATATAATACCATACAGAGTGATATGGTCCAAATGATGAGGCTATTGAAGTAGACTCTACACTCCAATATAAATATGACATCGATACTTTTAGTTTTGAGAAACTTCCATAAAAACTTATAAATGGGAATAAAAAATTACTTATGTGGGGAGGGTGAATTAATAATTTACAATTTTTATTTTCTTTTATGTTAAGCACTTAATCAGATAATTGTGAAACATTCAATAAGCTCGTGGGAGTGTTGATAAATGTAACCAGTTTTAGTATTCATAATTGTTGTACTCATTTCAATATGTATCCTATGTAACACACAGGAAAAGAAAATAAATATTTATTAATAGTAAAGCATGGGTTTCATGCTCATTATTGATGGTCTTCTAGGTAAAATCATGTTCTTTATGCTTCCAGGGTTTGTTAAGTCTTAGGATTTATTGTCTTGAGTCAAAGGAGTCAAAATCATGTTTATAAGACCCTTCCAAGAAAAACGTAATCGTACAAAGAATTATTTTTTAGTGTAGAAAGTCTTGAAAACTCCAAAAGTACAAGTCAACCTTGGTAGCATCAAGTCAGCCTAAAGGAGGGAATTTGACCTCTTGAGAAGGCTATATAAAGAAGCAATTTGACCTCATTTGGCATGCACTAACTACATAAGTTCAATATCACAAGAAGAAGTTTGATCTGTAGCTAGGAGAAGCAGAAAAGGAGAGCACAGGTCTAGAAGAAGAAATAAGGATGAAAATATCTTATTTTCGGTTCTATCTCTCTCACATGTGCATAATTCTGAGGTTTCTCGGCTACAGGAAGAAGCCAAAATTGCAGGATCGAGTTGAAGTATGACAAAGTGCAACATCTTGTAAGCAAAAGGAAGGATATTCTATCTAGACCTCATTGACCATAGGAGGAGATGTTTTGCTTCAAGAAGGTATTAATAGGAGGTTGATATAGGGTTTCCTTGGAAGTTGCAAGACCGAAATTGCAGGATCAAATTTGAAGGATGAGTAGCAGTATCAAAGCTGGTAGGTCGAAGTTGCATTGTGTAGTAGTTTGGTGCAAATCAAGGAAGGAATGACTTGGTCTGAGGAGAAGGACTTGGTCTAGGGTTTGCGTCTTTGTATCTCATTTGAAGCAATTTCTATGAAGAGAAGAGTTTACAGGCTTCCCCCTTAGAGGGGCTTTTCCCTGGTTAAGAGCCTAATATCTATGTCCTCTATTGTTGCTATTACTATTCTTGATATTGTTTGATGAAAAGATCTAACCAAAGAACATAAATAAGATAAATAAGATTCACAAGCAAATATCAAGGTTAAGGAAAACAAGATTAATAAGCTGCCACTATCCATTTTCCAACATGGTATCAGAGCTAAGGTGAATAAGGAAGGTGACTGAAAGGACATTAGGTACCTGTCAAGGGGAAGGAAAAATGAAGCTCTTCAAGAAGAAAATTGATTATCAAAAGGGATAATTTGAGAAAATACTCAAGGAAGGAGGGTTTCTACATTAAAGGAGATCAAGTCTATATCAAGATCACATCAAAGAAATATTTGAGAGAAAGACTTCAAGAAGAGTGTTGATCTCTCTCTGAAAGAAGATCTATTTGGAAGGCATATTTGAAGGAAGCATCAAGGGACTTTGAAAGCTATTATCAAGGATAATTCAAAGATGTTAAAGGCATCAATAAGATTGAATACATCATCAAAAGGAATCTTGGTCTCAAGTAATTATCATATTATTATATCATGTTCGAACCTCCAAGTCATATGGGTTCTTTCTACAAGGAGAGAAATAAGCTCGTTGGGGCATCAAACTATCTAGAGTTGAAGAAAATAATTAACATGATACTCACATAACAAGAAGTAATGGGATATGTTGGTAGGGAAATCACTAAACCAAGCAATGAAAAGACATAAGAACTAGCAAAGTAAAAGAAAGGGGAAGTAAGGGCTCAAAGGATCATAGTCAAATCTTTTAAAGATTATCTGGTTCCATTTGTTGCAAACTTGAAAACTTCTAAGGCTATGTATGAGAAGCTAGTGATTTTTTACTCTCTAAGTATGAGGGTGTGGCATCCTTTCTTATGAGATTCTCTCAACTAAGAGACAATATGCAAGGACTTGAGGAACCAATTATTGATTCTAAAGTAACCATATATGTACTAAATGCATTGACACCAAAATGGAGTAGCTTTGCAAAAAACATCTAATCCAATAAGGATTCAACTCCCTTTGATGAGTTGTGGGATCAATGCATATTGGAAGAATCAAGGATCAAAGTAGAAGATGATATTGGATTAGATGAGAAATGTCAATGTTAGGTCCCTATAATAATAATGTATTCACCCATTATTATTTTCATTGTAGCCCTTATTGTTATTGTTGTGCCCATATTTTCCCCATATTGTTATTATTGTGCCCCATAGAAGCCCACTATTTTTATTGTTGTGCCCTTACATTATTATTGTTATGTCGACTCTAATTATACTGTGACCCCTTAGAATCCTATATATAGCAAGGAGGTTTTGTAATTTGTATCATCCAAGAATTGTTCATTTGCGTAATGTAAAGGTGGCTTCCCCCTCAAGAGGTTGACTTTGAAGTCGTTGATCTATCTTTTCTATATTTTTGTGAGCTGGTTCCATAACATTTGGCATCACAACTTTGGATTCTAGGGTTTCACTACTTCAGACGGGTCCTCGTGGAATTTTCACTATAACGTTTGTTATAGAAAGATTCAGAAGTGTAAAGAAACATCGATTTGAGAAGAAATCGTGATTAACGTCTTGTCAAAATTTTAGATATTGTCTCGCTATATTTTCTGAGATATGATCCAAGGAAGTTAGGGTTATTGTAGGCTCCTGAATTCCATCTGAAACAGGTGACCTTGTGAAAATCATCATAACTTTATATCTGAGAATCAGATTCAAATTTTGTAAAATGTTATAGAAAGAGGACAAAATGTAGTTAGTTGGGTATTTTGTTTAGGTCCTAAGGTTGAAACTGTGAGACATGAAACTTCATACAAGTTTTCTCTATTGAACTAGTCTATAATTAGGTCATTGTGGGATATTGGGAATAAATCTTTCTTGGATATTCCAATCTTGATCAGACTTGTGGGGTTGGAAAGAGAAATCAAAGGATATCATATGACAAAATTTAAGACCTTGGAGATCCTACATTACAGAGATAAAATAGATTCACTATCGAGCTACTACTAAGAAAAAAAGGTGTGTATTTTTTTTAAATTTGCATAAGTTTTATTTGAAAAACTAATTTGAAGTGATTCAAAAGACATAGTGAAGCATAATACTCATTAATTGATGCCCCAAAGAAAGAAAATGGAAACACTAAGTAAGCAACCCGAATGTTCTACTATGATGCATGAAGAAGAAGAAGAAGTGCAACATGATATATCAAAAATTACGAGACCAAGTGAAACAATTTTCGCCCTCACAAAGAGTAACCAAAAATCAAATGGAATCTAAGATGGATGGTTTGAAGAATAGCTTAAAATAAGACATGAAAGGATTGAAGAATGACATGAAAGCTAATATGGATGACATGAAAGCTAATATGGTTTACATGAAAGATAATATGGAAGATTTTAAGAATGGTTGAAAAATAGACATGGAAGGTTTCAACGAAGGTTTGACAAGGTTGCTACAAGAAATTCTTCCTAATGGTGAAAAGGTATTGGATGAAACTAATGATGAGGACAAAAGAAATGTTAATCATGAATCCATAGACTCCAACATTGGATTGAAGACCCACCATGTTCCAAAGATTGATATGAGGAAGTTTGATGGCAAGGATCCCGTAACATGGATACTACAGATGGAGCAATATTTCGATCTCCATAATGTGAAAAAAACAAAAAAGGTATGCATTATAACTTTACATTTGGAACCCAATCAGTTTGTATGGTATCGATGGCTTTGTTCTCGTAAAAAAATTGTCACTTGGTCAATTTTTATGGAGGAAATGATGGAACGTTATGAGGATACAAAGAGAAACACCTTCTTTAGTCAATTGATAAATCTCAAACAAAAGGGTTCAATGGTAGAGAACATTGAGGACTTCCAAAAATTGAATATAAGGGTAAATGATATTCCAGAGGAGCATATGATTGATGTGTTCATAGTGACCTTAAAGGATAACATCCAACATGAGATTTGCCTTTGGGAACCTGATTCATTGGAAAAGGCATTCAAGTTGGCAAGAAAAATTGAAAGCAAAATTATGGCAACAAGGAAGCCTACCACACACAACTATAAAGATGGAAGTGTTGCTATCCCTAGCCTTCCACAACGTACAAGGTTGACACCACAACAATTGGAAGAAAAAGGAGTAAAAGGGCTTTGTTATTGTTGTGATAGAAATTACACTAAAGGTCATAAGTGTGATGAGAAGAAATTATTTTACATAGATTGTGAAGATGAGAAAGAAAATGAGCAAGAAATGTCAAAAGAAGAGGATATACACCAAGAACCAACCCTAGAGAAATAATAAATGAATATGACATTATCTTGTAATGCATTGGTAGGAATTACCACTTCTCAATATCTCAACATAGAAGGACATGTTAAGAAGAAAAAGGTATTAGTGTTGATTGATTCAGGTAGCACCCTTAATTTCATTCATTCTAAGATAGCCAAGGGATTGAATTGCTTCCTATATCCAGCACTAGAGTGTCAAATGATGGTTGCAAATGGAGGAACCATAAATTTCTCTGGAAAGTTCCATAATATCAATTTATCCATGGGAAAATATGTATTGAATACTCCAATGCTTTCCATTCCAATGGGTGGTGTTGATGTTGTACTAGGAGTCCAACGAATACAATCTTTAGGTACAATAGATTTTAATTTTCAAGAAATTTTCTTGAATTTTTTTTTTGGGAAGGAAAGGAAGTTGAATTAAGGGGTATTGTAGGGAAACCGAGAAAGATAATCAACTCTAACAACGTGACACATCTTCTAAAGAAAGAACAATGATGCATAATTGCACAATTATGTTCACTAGAGGTTCCCACACTGAAATCATCTATTTCTCCAGGTCTCCAAAAAGCCTTGGACAATCATTCCAAGGTATTTGAGACTCCCATAGGCCTCCCACCTATTCGACCATGCTATTAATTTGATTCCAGGAAGTGTTCCTCCAAACATTAGGCTTTACAGATATTCGTATGCCCAAAAGAGTGAAATTGAACATATGGTTATAAAAATGCTAGAGGCTGGTATAATTCAACCTCGTCAAAGTTCTTTGTCTGCTCCAGTAGTATTGGTGCACAAGAAGGATGGATCATGGCACATCTATCTAGATTATAGGGAGCTCAACAAGCTCACTATTAAAGATAAATTTCCCATTCCATTCATTGATCAATTATTGGATGAATTAGATGGAGCAATTTACTTCACCAAGTTGGATATTTGTTCAGGATATCATCAAATCAGAACGAAGACTGAATTCATTTTGAGAAAAACATTTAGAACTCATGAGGGTCATTATGAATTATTGTTCATGCCTTTTGGCCTTACCAATGCACCTTCTACATTTCAAGGTTTGATGAATTCCATTTTCAAACCCTTCTAAGAAAATTTGTGTTAGTATTTTTTGATGATTTACTAAACTACAACAAGTATTGGAAGGATCATGTTCAACATGTTGACAGGGTGCTCAAACTATTGGAGGAGAAACAATTATATGCAAAAACCTCCAGATGTTTCTTTGGAGTACAGGAGATGGAATATCTGGGTCATATTGTATCTCATGTAGGTGTTAAGGTAGACCCTAGCAAAATTAAAGCCATTAAGGAATGGAAAATTCCCACATCCATAAAGCATCTGTGAGGATTTCTTGGGTTGACAGGGAGGATAGCAACACCTATAATGAAATTACTGAAGAAAGATGCATTTTCTTGGACTCCAGAAGCAATAATGGTCTTTGAACATCTTAAAGAGGAGATGTGCCAAACACTGCTATTAGCTACACTAGATTTCACAAAAACGTTTATTGTGGAATGTGATGCCTCAAGAAATGGAACTGGTGTTTTTTTAATGCAAGAAGGAAGACCCATTGCTTTTGAAAGTTGTCCAATCAAAGGAAAATATTTACACAAAGCTATTTATGAGAAGGAAATGTTGGAAATACTACACACACTTAAGAAATGTCGACCTTACATAATGGGAAGGCACTTCAAGGTAAAAACGGATCATGATAGTCTTAAATACTGTTTATAACAAAGATTATCTTCAAAAGAGCAACAAAAATGGGTCACAAATATGTTGGGTTATGACTTTGAAATAATCTACAAAAAAGGGAAGAAGAATGTTGTGAAAGATGCACTCTCAAGAAAGGATGAGGATTTGGAAGCGTTGTTTTGTGCCATGTCTATTATCCAACTAGATTGGATAAATGAAGTAACGGAAGAATGGAATAATGACGAAGAAGTTTGGGCACTCATTCAAAAGTTGCAGCAAGATCCAAGTACGTCTGACACATTTAGCTCGAAAAATGATTTGTTATGGTACAAAGATTGCTTATACCTCTATAAGAATTTCAAACTCAAACAAAAGATTCTTCTTGAATTTCACACCTCTCTGTTAGGAGGGCACTCATGATTTTTAAAAACTTACCATAGGGTTAAGAAGGAACTTTTTTGGGATGGCCTTAAATATGATATTCAAAAGTTTGTGGTAGAATGTTTGGTTTGCCAAAAAAATAAAGTTGAAACAATTAAGACCCCGGGGATTTTACAACCTTTATCCATTGCAAGTCAACATTGCGAGGAGGTTTCAATGGATTTTATCACATTTCTACCCAAGTCTAAAGGAAAGAGTGTTATCATGATGGTAGTTGATAAATTGACCAAGTATGCACATTTTTGTGCATTATCTCATCCATTTAAAGCTAGTACAGTTGCTACTGCATTTATGGAAACAATACAAAAGCTACATGGAAACCCAAACATTATTGTAAGCAACAAAGATCCCATTTTCACTGGAAATTTTTTGATGGAATTATTTTCTTGTTTAGGTACTCAATTAGATCATAACTAATCTTATCATCCTCAGTCTGATGGGAAAACTAAGATAGTGAACAAATGTTTAGAAGGATATCTTCATTGCTTTGTATCTGATAAACAATTGTAATGGGTCAAGTGGTTGCCTCTGGTTGAACAATGGTATAACACTTCCTTCCATACCGCATCAAAAATGACCCCATTTATGGCACTTTATGGATATCATACACCATCCATCACATCGTCTTTAAGAAAAAATTCTAAGGTTCAAACAGTGCAAGATCACATCAAGCATCAACAACAAGTTCTTCAAATCTTAAAGAATAACTTCACTTTGGCACAAATGGAATGAAAAAGTAGGCATATCAACATCGCAGTGAAATAAGTTTTGGTGTAGGTGACTGGGTATTTCTACGACTACATCCATACAAACAAATGCCCCTCAAGCAAGCTGAGAAGGATACTAAATTATCACCAAAGTATTATGGTTCGTACAATGTGTTGCAAAATATTAGTACTATGGAATACAAATTAGAGCTTCCTGCATCTTCTCGAGTGCACCCAATTTTCCATGTTTCATTCTTAAATAAGGTTATAGGTGACAAGCTCCCAGTTCAAACAATATTGCCAGAACTTGGCGAGGAAGAAAAATCATATTGGAACCTAGAGTAGTCACAGAAATAAGAACTCGACAGCTACGAAATTGATCAATTTCAAGGTATATCATCAAGTGGAAGAACTTACCCACTAAAGATTCCACATGGGAGGATGATAATTTTATATAGAAGCATCGAGAACTACACAAGTGTCGAGGAAAACACTATTTTTGAAGGAGAAGGTAATGTTAGGTCCTTATAATACTAGTGTATTCTCCCATTATTATTTTTATTGTAGCCATTATTGTTGTTGTTGTTCCCATATTGTCCCGATATTTTTATTATTGTGCCCCATAGAAGCCCACTATTGTTATTGTTGTGCCCTTACTTTATTATTGTTATATCGGCTCCGATTATATTGTGACCCTTTAGCCTCCTATATATAGAAAGGATGTTTTTCATTTGTATCATCCAAGAATTGTTCATTTGTGTAATGTAAAGGAGGTTTCCCCCTCAAAGAGACTGGTTTTGAAGTCATTGATCTATCTTTTATATCTTTTTGTGAGCTGGTTGCATAACACTCAAGCATTTATAGCCCTAGTCAAGAAGCTGAAGAAGGGAAATTTGGGTAAATCCAAGAAGAAAGACATGTCCAAGGTTTAATAGTTTAGACATTTTAAAAGGTAATGTCCAAACCAAAAAAACAACAAGAGAAAGGAAAGGGGTGAAGCTCATGTAGCTAAAGTAGTGGGAGAACCTGAGAAGAAGGCAAAGAAGGAAGAAGTGAAGCATATTTACTACTGAAGAAGGTTCACTAACTGTTATGTTCTTTGTGAATATTAATATTTATTTTAGGATAGTTTCTTTTGTATCATAGAAAGAAAGCACATGACAGTGGCATATTTTGAAATTTACATGATTAAGTTGCTTTATAGAAATCATCTAGATAGATAGATAGATAGATCATCTTTAATAATGTTCATCCAAGGATTATCTAATATCATGTTATAAGTTGTCATATTCCCTAATTGGATCATAATGATCCTAGAAATACCTTCATATAAAATGTCATTGGGAAAGGCATCATGACAAGGAAAGTAGACATTCCATGTAATTTGGAATCAATATTTTTGAATCTATGAAGAAATGCAATGGGTCAGGTTGCAAGGTCATATAGCTAGGTGATTAGATGGAAGCTAGGAATTCATGTTGAAAATAAACTTTGGATAAGATTAGAATGTAAAATAATCTTATGGAACAAAGTTGGTTATAAAATTATGCTTGAGTACCTATGATGCTAGAGAAAAAATAGAATTTGACTTACTTAAGGATGTATAAAAGAATAAGACTTTCTCTAGAATATATAATATAATTATTAACATCCAGTGTAGTCTCCGGAAGAAAAGTTGTAATTTGGTAATTGTTGGG